>JANIJG010001621.1:0-33626 GCA_024611175.1 Megaceryle torquata | reverse complement strand
ATATTTAATGACTTTACTGTTGTGAAGAGGCATTACATTCCCATTGCCAAGAGTTATCTCACCTTATCTTTATCCATGCATTGTTGTGAAGTGATACTATGCTACTGAAGAAAATTAACATGGTGTGCCATCAATACATCTGGAAAATACAACTCTATTTTATTAAACAAGTATGAGTTCCAGCATTTTTGAAGTTTTGTAATGATGTCCCACCTCTCTTGCAGGAAAAAAAAAAAAAAAAAAAAGGTTGATATTAATCAGAGTGAAATTATTTGGAAAATCTATATCTTGGCAAGCTTTGAGAATAACATTTCATTGATCAGAACAGTGTGCAATTACAACTCAACCATCTTTGAACATTTGTGGTAGCAATGTTCATGAACCTAATTCACCTCAGTCAAAATATCAGTTCAAAGTGCTCTTTTCCAAATACGTATTTTGGGACTGTATAATGAAATGAGATAAAGCACAGCAGGATTCCCTTTCCAGTTAGTATATATGTTCTACACCAATAATTAGGCTCCCTGATGGGTCATGAAATACTTGGACTTGGAGTCACTATTGAACATGAAAAACTCTGAAGAATTTAATAGGCATTATACTAATAGCAGTCTTGGGTTTATTAGATTTATCCCCCATTATCTTCCCTCTAGCAATCCACACAAAATTGGGTCTTTCACAGCACTGTAGCTTCTCTCTGCCTCCTTCCCAGATAATGAGACTTTATACTGCTCTGCAGCAGCTGGAAGTGTGTAGGTTTTGTCCCATGCATGCAGACTTGCACCATCTTATGTCTCAGCTATGTTAGATTTGCCCCGCAGAGTAGCCCCTCTGCTGTGGGAGGAGGAAGGAAGAACTCAGGTCAGCCTGTTCCTGTTTTGGTTTCATGCACTCCTGGCCACTAGGAGTTTAGTCTGTGTTCTTAGTATATTTGTATTAAACACTATAAAATATCCTCTGTTCTAACATCTTCTTCATAGGAGATGAAGGACATAAGGCATAAGAGACCATATTAGAAAAATGAACCTTAAAGGGGAGGGTATTTGTACTTTCACTTGTTTTACAGTCATATCCCTAAATAAAAGCTGAGCAAGCATTTTCAATCTTTCAAAACTCCAGAAGTAAAATCTCATCTGATTCTTCACAATGAACTGTTTAAAACGCCTTGTGAAATATAGTACAGTGTAAATACTCTACTAGATGCAGACCAATGGAATTGTTCCCACTGAACTATGCATTGATTATCAAGTGATAAATCCATGGCTGTTTATCTGCAGGGAGAAAACACTGGACCTCTATTCAATATCTGCAGAATTTTTCAGCAGTCTTCAGTGAAACACAAAAGACCACTGTAGTCCTACAAAGGCCTTATGTCTAGCCCTCATTGAATTTAAAAAAAAAAAAGTCCCCTTGTTAAAAATTAGCTAACATTATCCCATATTTCAGGATCATCTCCACATATTTGAGAAGTCTTTGCTAATGGGAACCTGTAATGGAGAGTTGAAGTGCTGTGCTCATTAGATTTTTGTCCTACCTGCCACCATGTGGTCTGGCCTAGCCAATAATAAAGTAATTGACTTTACATTACTTTTCAGTGGCTTAAAAAGCTGTAATTAATCTTCTTATATTTTTGTTAAATGCAAATCCCATAAAGCTGCTTAATATGCTTATGAGACCAAAAGACCAGGCCAGTGGCTTAGGATCTGAACCATGCTGCTAAGCATATACCCCTTTGTTTAGCTTTACTGATGAGCTTACAGCTGGGAGCGGTGAGATGATGAAAATTAAATTCTGTGGTTTTGAAATATTGTCTTCCACAAATGCTACCAAACATAAATACATCAGGGAAACATTTTAATATTGGCTGGTGCTCAGGTCTTTGTGCTTGATATAGGATGGTCAGTTGAAGATAAAGAATATTTCTTCTGCCCTAGTGTCATCTCGCTGGCAGCAGATTCAAAGGATTTACACTGAAAAATCAGAGCTTCCAGTTACTATTGGTGCTGAAAGATCTGCAGATATCACTGAATATATAGAGACCAATTGGCTTGAATTTGGAGGTGAAAAGGAAGAAGGCATTAATACCAATGCAGCCTCTCTCTTGCTAACTTTCAAGACAGTAAGAGGGAAAGAAATTTTGCTTCCTAACCTAATCTGATGATCTAATGTACCATTTTACCAAAAGCAAAAGATATCCTTAGCCAGAGGAACATACAACATGCTACATGGCTATTAACTACTGAAACATTTGCCTTTTTATCATAAGGATTGCATAGAGAATGTAACATTAACATGTATACATTTTTATATTCTAAGCTTTCTAGTGAAGAACCTTTAAATATCATCAGTAACAAAATAAAGGGAATGATCTGTCAGGAACACAGAGCAGTCTCAACGGTGAATACAGATTTGGCTCCTTCAAGTGTGGATTAAAGTAAGCTTGAAATGAAATAAACAGAACCGCTTCAGAAGTTCAGAGCTGAAGGGAAGTCATCCATCACAGTGGAGGAATGTTTGATCTGATGTACAGTAGTTTAGCTCACAAACTTCATTGGTAAAAACATTTATCTCTGTGCTCACTGCAAATTCTAATAATAGGAGGCATGTCCTGAAGAAATTCAATATGCCAAGTAATAGTGAGCATCAGTCTTGGAATGTGAAAAAAATAGACACAGTGGACATTTAGATACATTCTGTTTCTGTCTGTTCTTGACGAGAGTAAAAAGCCCTATAACAACTCTTACTTCAAAGGTCTCAACTATTTAACAAGCTTTTATATGATTTTACTCTTAAAGAAGGTATTTAAATGTTTGTTTCTTAACTCTGTGTTTCATAACTCTAAGTTGATTGGCAACTGAACGTTCAAGGAACGTTTCTGTCTTCCTTTCATCTTGTTCTAGACACTCCAATCTTATTAATTAACTTTCTTATCCTTGTTGTATATTGTGATTTCCACAGTATTCAGATGTATTGAGAAATATAGTCTGCCCCAAAGGGCTTGTCTTCCAAAAATATTAATCAAGTAGCAGTTCAGATATAACTTGAGATCACTGGTTACGTTCAGCCTTCTGATTTAAATTATTTTTTCATGCATAGTTAAGAGTGTCATCCACAAATAGTCCTCAATAACAAATCTGATCATTTTATCAACTTGTCTTTTTCCACTTCCTTTTCAGTCATTTTAATGTATGATGTGTGAACAGAGTATTCTCCTTTCAGGCAACAAGAAAGACGTTCTTTTGACACTTTCAAGGTAATAACAGTGTAGAATAAAAAACGCCACCTTCTTCTTGGAGAACATAGTTACTGTTCCTGTGATTCTTCAAGGTTAATTTGTGCTACTTAAAGGAGATTAGTTAGGCAGTGCTGCATCTTGACTTCTAACGTACCTGTAAAATGACATGGCCTATAGAAAATGAAGAACTTTAACAAATACATAAGTTAATTACAGTACCAACATACTCTTAAATCTGGGGTACGTGTTCTTCTACTCTAGAATATATACATGAGATACAGAAGCATAGAAATGAGTCAATTTTTATGCAGAACAAGCCTATAGAGTATAATAGAAAGACATAATCCTGTGCTACTGAATAACTAAGGGTATGCTAACAAAGAAGGAAGATCTCTCATAAAATCATGTTGAAATAAGTTGTTGCAATGCCTTTTCACAGGATTCTTTCATACTCAAATAAGAGCAAAACATGAGGCTCATCTTGAATGATTCGTCATTTTAATTTTAATTGTTGTATAACAAATGTGGTTTTTGGTTGTTGGGGTTTTTTTTGTTTGTTTTGGGTTTTTTTGGGTTTTTTTTTGTTTTGCTTTTTTCTTTTTTTCAGATTTCCTCAATTTAATATGGGTGTTTTGTGGTTTCTTTGGGTTTTTCAGACTTGAAAACATTGGTTGGAGGATTGTCTATATTATAGAATAAAATTTGCCTTGGTAAAACACACAGCCTTTCACTTTACTGGATTGTTCTATTTTTGACTTCATGGAAGTGGAAAAGGTAATTTTCACCCCTTCCATTATCACCCCTTCAAACTCTCAGGGGTAACAGACATACATGTAGACATGAGATATTTTTATGTGTATGCTTTGTATATGATAACCATATAAATTAGCTAAATAACTAAAGGATCCAAATAGAATAAAAACCTAAATAGCAAAGACAGACCATGTTTATTAAAAATATACATTGTGAATCAGGGGCCATATCAACCATCTTGTTCAGAAGATACTTGGAAATCAGAAGTCCTTGTAGATGTTGCTGCTTCCAGATACTTTCCCTTTTTATTAGTCCTATTTAGATATCTCGGTGTAGTCAGTAGCCAGCTCATTTAGTGCTTGTCGCTATCTTTGCTAGGAGGCTTTTTCAGATTCTTTACCCATGAAGTAGGCTTTCAGAATGCTTAGACTACAATTTCCTGGTCTATATTTTTAGCAACCCAGGCATATGTCTTCTTGAAAAGAACTATCTATTTTATTATCTTGGAGAATGTGGTTAATTTCAAAGGTAGATACCAAAATCAGGGGTTTTTTTTCCCCTCTTTTTATCAAATACTTTTTAGCTGAAGAACCATTTCTTTTCAGGACAAATCTTCCAAACAGCTGTCACCAGTGTACATGAGAATATTACCACCTTAAAGCTTTTCAGTTCAATTTTGCCCTCATCTTCTTCACTTGCTATTATATAAAAGTCTCGTTACTCTTCCCACCCTTGTAAGTCAGCTCCTAGATCAACACACCAAAAAAGAAGTATTACAGCTTCCAGAAGATAAAACACATGAAGGATTTTAATTTACAATTCCATCTCCAGTAATGCCATAATATCATGACACCATAGAAAGCTATTGTACAGACAGTTTTAATTCAGTCATGAGTCAATCCATGGCAACATTGATCACCTGAAAGAACATTCATGCCTAGGAAGGAAAGTGATGAAAGCAGTGATGGCCACAGTGGCTCACATAGCTATAGAAGTTCTCATCGGTGTATAGTCAAACGCCTCTAACAAACTTTCTGGAAAACCACAAACTGTATCACTGGTGGTTTGTTTGTGGTATTGCTTAGGAAGGAAAAGTGGTTTTATTAGTGCTATTGTACTGGCACTAATGGATGTGTCACTGTTGGAGAGTTCATACTGAAGTTTATGACAAATGATAAATCTGGAAATTTCAATACTTGCCTACTACTATAACAAAAGTTACACCTAGTTAATCTGATTGACAATACCGCATAAAAGGTCTCTCATGAAGTCTTACACTGATAAAAAATGTACTTAAAAGGATCAATCTGCTTTCAGTGACAGAAAAACATCCCCAAGATGTCCTAATTACAGAATCAGGTGCTATTTCAATAAGAAGCACACAAATGAAAGATCAACATCGCAAATTAAGCTAGTTATTGGAGTATTTGCTAGCAGTATAGCAGCATAACCTTTGTCAAATCTGAACTTGTCAATGCATCTCTCACAACTTGTACAGATATTAGTGAAATACTGTCAAAGGGTGGTAGCAATCTTTCATAACTGTCTGAAAGCTTTTCCTGAAAAGTTTAATCTTAAAAATTATTGTGTCTTAAAGGACAGTTGAACATTAGTAGTCTCAACAGCTGTACTATCAACAGTTGCTATAAGCAAATAATGCAGCATGGTAACTAGCTGAAATGCAGGCAGGTATCTGTTGTATAAGCTTATTCCAGAACATGAATCTTTGAATAGCAGAAAATGGAAATGTGAATACCAATGCATTTTGTGTGTGGTTTAACAGCAATAATGCTGCTGGACTGCACCAAAAATATTTCTACTTTAGTCATCAGTTCTTGTCTCAGTTTGCATTGGTTAGGCACTATGAATATAAAAGCAACTGTGACACCACAAATAGTAATCTTTCCTAGACACTTAAATTTTAAAAAGGTAAGATGCAGAGATAATTTTAAATAATTTAACAGCATAATAGGAAATGCAAAACATCTGCTAGAAATGTACAAGCTTTTTATCACACTGCTTTCAGTGTGTATCTCAAGAAACCAGGGTATGAATTGTGTGCCTGGAGCCAGAAAGATCTCATCAAGATGGAAAATGTAGACAGGTGACTCAGGTGTATCCATTGTCTGAAGATCCCAGCTGTCATGGTCTTATCAACTGGTGCAGTATTGGCTTCTCTGTTAATGAAGGAAAGACGAAAATTGTGGCACAGCTCCTTAAGAAATGTAGATATGACTTACAGAAAAGACAGCATAAGGATAAAGAAGCTTCCTAGTTACCCAGGAGAGAATAATACTTCACTGTCACTGCAGATGAGTTTATACATCAGTTCCATGAAAGTTATAGAACATCAAACAAGTAATAAGTGACAGGAAAAGCAGCAGATTCGTCATTGCAATAGAACTACGTACAATGGATGAACTAACTCTGCAAGCCAATTCTCTTAAGAATAGCAAAGTAAAAATTGGTCTTGACAACACCTGAGCTGAACTGAAAGATCATTGGACTGATTCTCTAATCTATGTTCAACTACTTAGAAAATCCCTGAGCACCTTTCCAACCAAATAAATATGTATCAGCGTGGATGAATTTCAAGCCTACGCTGTATTCAGTCTTCTGCATGACTTAAACAAATACCTCCTCTTACACTGCTGATCACTGTTTGTCAAACAGCACGTTTGTCAAAGAAACTGAACTCCATTCATGTAAGTAATTTACTGGTCAAATCTGAATGACACTCAGACTATTGATAATGGCCTTGACAATGATAGTGTCTCGTGCATGTTTGTATACTAGATCAGTGAATGCTTCTTTTAAAAAGAGAATGCTGTAATGCTTGTAACAATAAATATCTTGCCAACAGTAGAGCAAATTTATGTCAATACCGTTCAACATCTACAAGGATAAACAACCCAGCCTTTCCAGCTCACATCTTAATATACAACATAAGTAAAAATAAAGGAATTTACCAGTTAAAGACACATTAAGATCTTCAGATTCCAGGCTATTGGTTATTGTATCATAACCCAAATATACTGAGACCTGGCTAAAACATGATTTCACCTCTGTAGTCAACATGCCAATAAGAAAATAATCATGGGTTCAGCAGAAGTAGCAGTTTTTAAACATATCTTTTCCACTTCCATGCTGGCATCTTAAAGTTCACAGGATATAAATCCTCTCTCCTTTTCTGATAGCAAGATAAACAGTTTACTATCTCTCTCAATTTGAAACAGTCTTCTACCTTACAGGGTACCAGCTACCTTGTCTCACAGTCAACTAATTAGCACACATTATTAAGCTAAGAGCAAAATTTTCAGCCTGTATTTAGCTTTAAAGTATGGTGACTCTAATATCAGAAAGTTTTTGATTTCCTGAAAGTTTACCTATTTTTTTTCCAGACCTGCTAGTTACCCTAATGATTTTTTTTCTCTCTCTTTCTATGACCTCTGACTTATATCATGTAGACATATCATCTCATTTGGAGCTAGCTCAGGGTATCTCTTAATATAACTCTGCCTAGCACAGTGAGGTCATTCTGTGTGAGTGGTGACAGCTGGATCCAAATAATTGAACCTTCTCATTGCTTTCCAAATTAGCTCAAGAGTCAGAAGGATTTCATATACATCTTGATATACAGCAGACAACATTTCAGAAGAGCTCTCTCCACAGATAACATGGCTGTCAGGACATGACTGCTGGAATAGGCACTTCAGTACCTCTTACTGTAATTTCCAAAAAGAAATGTAACCACAAGAGGAATGAAGGCCTACTAAATACAGCTGATATGATCAGGAAGGGGTCTGGTTATGCTCCTTTATACTGAAACTAGAGATAACAGCTCCTTTAAATTAGTGTCTGTACAAAGCAGTGTTTAATGTTTTTACTAATGCTATCATGCATATGTCTTGCTTATGAGAGAAACTGAGGGCCCTTGTAGCAAAAGCTTAATCAAGAAAGCTAGCAGGAATAAGAAATTAATTTCCATTAGGAACTTTCTATCCTTTGGCAAGGTAAACAGAGACTGTGGGACTGCAAAGCATGAAAAGCATTGAGACTTTTGAGAAGGCTAACAAAATCAGTAGGGGGTCTGGCTTCCTATACTGCCTTTCCTCCACTCATGGTGATAAAAATAATATTATATTTTAGCATGTGTAATCTGTAGCATTCATATTGATATGCACCTAGTGTGTGGACACTTATCTGAAAAGATCATTTATTTTGACCTTCTCAAGATGACCGTTAGCAGTAGTGTCAACTACAGCTTGTGTCGCCTTTAAAGAGCAGCAGGCTGTTTGAAGAGCTAGCTGCTGTAGTAGGTTTCTGATAGGTTCCTCCAAGAAAAGTCTCTGAAATAAATACCATAATATTAATGATGCTAGCAGTACTGTCTGAACAATTTTTTTTTCTGTTCTAGACTTGAAGATTTTTTTCTGCTGTTCTTCAGATTCCAATTTCTTATTCAATGAGAGGATACTTTTAAAAACATTCCAAAATGTTTCCTTGAAAATATATAAAAGTACTAGCATAGAAACATCCAATTTAGTTTCTTTACATTTGACTTCTTCTCAATATCTGAGCATTTGGTGAAGAGAAAATGAGATTATGACAGGACATAATTTTTTTTTACATTTACGTATTACACAAAACCAAGAACATTGAGTGACTTTGAACAGAGACTGTTAATAAGATTACTGTATGTAAAGATCTTAAAAGAAGACCTCACCTGTTGGACTTATCCATTCTATAAACAGATCTAAAAAATATAAGAATCATAATTAGACCTAATAGTGCCTAATGGTGAGCAGTTAGCTCACTCTCTAAAGGAGGTAGGATGGTCTATTTAGAGTACCACTCAAAAACAGTTTCCACTCATGCACTTTGTCAAATTGAGCTGTCAGAATTTTCAAGAAAGCAAATAAAAATATTCCAACAGTTTTTGTGTATTAAAACCTCATAATTTTTTTGAGGTTTTGATGTTCTGAGTCAGAGATTCTTGAAATCTTTCCACTGGTAGAGCTATAACTTTCCTTTTCACATCTATGAGGGTGGTTCCTGTGGTCCAGATCGTGAAAGAAGTTGATAGTCTTCATTAGAAGGGAAGTGTCTTTCCCTCACAGGGTCCTGTAAAAACACACAGTAAATTGTTAAGCTTGGCCATACTATCCTAATGCTATTTACAACTACAACAAGAAGAACCCTTTTGCATTAAGAAATGACCTCCTCATCAGGTGTGATGCCTCATTGCCTGTTATAAAACATGTTTTTGCAAACTCAAACTCATTAGTTTAATGACAGAAAGACCTGTGCAATTACATCAAACCTTCAGGCAAGGTCTGGAATGAGAGATACAGTTAGAACACTTTGAGTGAAGGTTATAAATAGCACAAACTTTCCCCACAGTCTAATGTTTAGACCACAGTTTAAAAAATAATAATTTTAAATGAGCTTCAAGAGTTTTATAGAAATCCTCTACTATTTATTGGAATGCTCTAAAAAAAGGCATGTTAATAACATGAAGGGAAAAGCAGGATGAAGTTTTATGGTTTATAATATAGCAGATGTCTGACAATATAATTTCAGTGATTTTTCTGGTCTTAAAAACTTATGAATCTTACATCTGTGCAGCACTTTAATTGGCTACATTTTGGAAGACTGACCTTAATTTATAGTCAAATTTTAGGTAAAAGAAGACATATATTAACCTTAGTCATAAAAGCTGAAAATACCTCCCTTTATCATTTATTTTAATCTTCTTTATGGACAATTTACTGATAAACATGAGATTGTATGCTTCCATTTTTGTAGAATTAGTGCTTTAGAAATTCCATTAATATTGTAATAATACATATTAATTACTCTAATCATAGATTCAATGTAATCCCAAACAGTGCTCCAGTGTGAATGTGGCAGATTACCTTCTGATCCTAAGAGATTCAGAAAGATGCATTTCAGTGATTGAGCATTCATTCCAGCATTTGAAAACCTCTTCCACCACATTTTTCCTTGTTCTTACATTTAATTTTGAGATTAAGATTCCAAACCTTAAAAATTTAGCTTATTAAAAAAAAGGCATCGTAGTCCACATTTAGGCTGAAATAAAATATTAGCTTTCAATGCGTATTCAAAACATCCTGAGATATTAATTTTTCATTGCAGGTTCTTCTGTAACTAGATAATGTTTCTTGTTTAAAGAAGCCAGTATGGTTGTCAAAAAGTGGTTTTATAATTAAAGTGTCATGAACATGTTTCCTTGAAGTCATCTCAACACAGTTTCTTACATATGGTTCCTACTATCTACAACTAACTGGTATCCACTGAAGTGAGCATGTGTTCTAAAGTATGACTTAGTTTTTAAGATACTGTACATAAGTTACAATGATATAACATATGTGTTCCTAAGTTATATTTTCACCTAATTCAATGTGAATGTAATCTTCATGGGACCTGAATCTCACATAAAGAAACTGGTCATCTTTAATTACTGGTGCAAGATATGAACCACCTCTGGTGTTATCTTCAACTGAATTCTAACATAGAAGAGCATGGACACAGAAATGTGCACAAGACCCACATTTTCATACATTACCTACTCAGGACTCAGATGGTTCCAACTCTCAAAAATTACTTCTCATTATTTTGATAAAGAAACATTTACAGAGTGATAAAGCTGCAGCTACCATTCAAGGCACACCTTGATTTTACCTCCAGCACTTCCTTCCACCTTTAAGACAATAAGGTTTGGGTAAACATTGGTTTATTTCCTAGATTAACAAACATTTTTTGCTGATTAGCTCAAATATTGTCTACTGTAGGACACTTGTCTTAATTGACTCACACAATTGACTCCTTTACTAACTTGTTTTTGTTGATAGAGGCCTTGTTTCCACTCTCTTTCTGACTTCACCGTGTTGTATGATAGCTTCCTGATCCCTGCTAGAGCTGCAAGGGACCAAACGAGCTACTCAATCCAACATCTACTTTCCTATATCCCTTTTCATCCCACTCCCTTACAACAGACCATATAAAGTCATGTCAATACAAATCTTGGCCCTGTTTTGTTTGAAGGGAGCACTTGCCACCTAAAACTCTATGCCTCTGATTTCAGTCTCAAAAACTGCTGAGAGTCTAATGCCAACTTTTTACTATCTCTTTTACACTGCTGTTTGGACCATTGCCTTTTGTAGTTGGTTTGTAAAGGAATTTTATTGTTAGACCAAGACTGGTGTACTTGTGCAGTGTTCTCAGTTTGTTGGTTGCTTTGACGCTAGTATTTCAGATTGGCATTATCTGGCTGTCCCCTTTTCCTGCTCGTTGTTATGCTGCTGGAGTGGGCTGCTTGGAGCGCACCCAAGAACTGTGATAAGGTATCTGGAGATGTGTTTTGCAAGGTAACACATAGCTGACATGCTCTGCTGAGACAATTAGCTATTGTACACTGCAGCAAATTATTAAACATCAAGGTGTCGTACCTTGGGTACCCACAAAGCAAGAGGTGTGACAGACTGGGTGAAAGCGACAGTTAAAAGATCACCAGCAAAAGCAAAAGGGAAGGCAAAGAAATAGTGTGTTCTAAAGAGCCAGATAGTACTTGCTCAAGATACCCTTTCCATGAGGCAAAAATATCTTGTTGCCCTTCAGAGAAATAAATAAAGCATACGGGAAAATGTGACAGGGGAAAGCAAAACCAGTGTGGGTGTTGGCTCATTTTGGCCAATGGGTTCAAGAAGTCCAATTGGCACAGGCTTGGTGTGTGCCTCCCCCACCCACAGCCCTGACCAGATAAACCTGGAAAGGTTGCAACTGTGGCCAAGTGAAGCTGGGGAGAAATAGCAAGCGTTGGAGAGAAGGGGAGAAAGGTTGAAGGAAGATGAGTGAGGCCATGCCTCCTCTTTCTTTCCCACTCCTCCCTGCTGGAACCCCCTCATCTCTTCCTCAGAAGTATAGGGTCCATGTTCCCATCCCAGTTCCCTCTCACTCTTCCCTTTGGTGTGATAACCCACACTTAACACCAGTGTTTCACATCCAGGTATCCCTGCTCTTTTCTCGAGTTCCCAAGAATTGGCAGATAATTGGAAGATGTCCTGTTTCTAGTGAGGGGGGAACCATGAATCTCAGGCTCAGGCCAGGGAAGGCAGCCAGTAAACAGTTTCAGAGGAAGAGCTATTGTTGCCAGGAAATGCCTCCTTCTTCTCTTTCCAGTCCTCCCTCCTGTCTTTGGCAGCAGCAACAGGAACCAAATTGCAAAGATGAAGTGGGGATTTGATGATTGTCCTGGAAAAGCACATTTTTCTTTCCTCTGGCGTACTTATAGCAGGCAGTTTGCCATCCCTTGTTGGCTGCAACTATTTTTTGCATCCTGCTTCACTCTGGGATTTCATGCAGTTATATACCTACTTTATATCATTCACTGTAGCCTGTACACATCACAGTATTTCATGTTTATTCCCTTTTGAGATCATGCCTTGTCAGTGCCCTTGAACTTACAGAGCTCTTCTCTGTGCCCCATAACTGATGTTATTGGAATCCCAGTGCAGCTTCTATGAAGTAAATGGGAAGCAGGATGCCAGGAAACCTTTGCATTTCCTATAAACCAGCAGGAAAACACAAATGCATATTAACAGTGACAAGCCTGAAAGAATTATCTCTGCATATGTTTTGAAGTACTGTGATAGATTGACACTTGGCCTTGAAGGTGAAAGATATAATGGGAGTGGAAAAGCAAGATTTTTTTTACAGTAACTGTAATAAATTGTCAGTGCTTTACAACACTATGTTTACTTTTGGTGTCTTCTGGAGAGGTTATGACTCCCTGACTGAAGAGACCTTGGCATAGAACATGACTGTAAAGACTCAAAGAAGTGTTATTACTGGCTTTTCATTGCATAGGGCTTTCTCTATAAATTAGTTGAGACTTTTCTATCTTTGAATGATCATCTCTCATTGATCCTGATGCTCATAATGCTATGATGCTGCTGGGATTTTGCTGAGAGCAGGGCAAGGAATCAGTCCCTTTCCTTCACTTCTTCATCCTGCCTACTTAGAGGTTGTGTGATTTAATTGAATTTGCTTTCATGACAACACCAAAGTGAAAAAAAAAATATTGTCACAAGAGTAGTTTGTCTTAAATCTGTGACCAAAGGATAAGGAAGAAGAGAATGAGTTTCACTGGATCTTCTCTAAGGGCCTGGACCCCAAACTATACTGAATGAGGAGAAGATAGTCTGTGCTTATCAGGGTGAGAAATGGAGATTTCCATGGTGGTGAAGGTTAAAAGATGGTGACTATTTGCATCAGAGGAGGATGGCTCCTGCACCACCTGCAGATTGACAGTGATGAATGAGGTACTGGGAGCTCTCTCCGATGAATCATACAAGCCAACTGAGCCTGACAGAGAGGTCCCTAGATGCTGACTGGACCTGCTGTGGGGGACATATCCTTCTGGCTGGGGAATGAGTTTGGGACATTGTAGGAAGACTGCCAAGGTTTGCCCGGTTTTCAAGCAGCAGACACCAGATGCTTTTCTGTGTGTCCACCGATGATAGTACCAGCAAATACATGGAACGTATCAAGCATGACCACCTGTCTCTGAAGGTGATGTTCAAGAGCATGGTGGTCTAGGTGGTGTCTCCCAGATCATGCTGGGGAAGGGGAAGGTCTTCAGAAGGAGTGGGCGTATCCTACAGGACAACAGCTGGTTGTGCAGGGTGTTTTGGTTTCTGTGACCATGGCATACTTGTTGAGAATTAAGGACTGCTAGGAAAACACCCACTGAATTAAGAGATGGAAAAGCTTCTTTGCCAATAGGCTGGCCAAACTGATGAGGACACATTTAAATGAGGAACAACAGGTGTGGGACATGAAGAGCCCCTATCAAGTGAGAAAGCTGTAGACCAGACTGGCCAGCATAGTGGGCAGAGACATGTGGACAGAAAAGACTTCATAATCAAGTCCAGCAAAGGGTCATGGAGGTTATTAAGTAATTTGAACATCTGATATATGAGGAGAGACTGACAGAGATGGGCTTGATCAGCTTGGAGAAGACATAGCTCAGGAGGAACTTCAATGTGTATAAATACCTGATGAGGGGGTAGTAAAAAGGAGACAGACTTTTCCATGGCACTGTGCCGGGACAAGAGGGACTGTCATATGTCATATCTCTGTGTACATAGAGATGGAACTGTCAAGTTTGCCGTAAGGGCAGAAATCAACACATACTGATGTGGTTAAAATGACGTTATGAAAGCAAATTACAAAAATACTTTACCATTGAATTCTCCTAAAACATCTCACAAATGTTATAGCTCAGGCTAGAATAGAAGATTAATATCAAGTCAAGCCCTTTCCCTGAAGGAATCATAGTTTATTTTATACAAAATTTAGTTCATTAAATAAATTTTAATTTGACCAAAATAATCAGGTTCATCATTGCCTCCACAACTGTGCCTAGAGGCTAACTCAGAGGAGGGAAGAAATGATCACAAGGATAGGCCTAGAACAGAAACTGCAGAAGTAAATGCCCAGAGGCAAAACAGTGACAAATTATTTAAGATTTGGTCATGGATGTGGAACTGAAAATTACTCTACTTGCTGCCTTCTACATCTATACATGATCATGGCATTTTCCCCATCTCCTCGATGATTCTACTTGTTTATTCCCATTTACTGTTTTAAGATTCTGATTTCAGCATTCTGCATTCAATGTCTCTCTTTCTTTTCCCCCTTAAAAACCCCTTAATTTCTGAATTACTTTTTTCATCTTCTCTGACCCAAAGGTCAGACTGTCTTTGACCTCTGCATTTCTCACTGTCAGCTACTTTTCCCTGCATAGATCACAAACTTGGTACTTCAAAACCCTCTTTTCTTGACATGAATTTTAGGCTGACTTGTTTTCAGCTGCCAAGCTTTTTGCTAAATTCTGTTAAAAAACCACATTGAAACAATGTAGTAAGTATTAACAAAGCATTATATTTATGATATTCAGATGGCTTTCATGCTTTATGTTGTACTAATGGGATGACTTATGAAAGTAAGGATTATTCACAGCTTTCTGGAGTTTAACACCTATATAATAAACCATTTACCATTACAATCTCTCTCTGCTTCCTAACCAGTTTTCCAAAACTTTCATCCTTTTTACTGAAAGATTCAGTGTCTCTGTCATTCTAAAAGGTAACTTATATTTTAGGAAATGTAAGCAGAATCTCCTCAGCTGTTTTTAAGTGGATTATATAGTTTGCCATTCTTTTAGTTTAACACAGATCTTTATAAACAACTAGTCTTGTTTTCTATGGCAGATAAGGAGCAGAGAAATAAAGTCTTCCCATGCAGGGCCTGCATCTTCTATTGAAATGGTGGAGATTCTGTTTCTGAGCTTGCTTGTTAGTCACCTTAACATATCCATAGTAGAGTTTACTGGAATCCTGTCCACCATCTTATTGTTCAGACAGTCAACAAGTCTGGATGAAGTAGGAATTCATAAGACCTATTCCACTCAAAATGTTTTGGAGATGTTTAACATCTAATTACGTATATATTCATCCTGGAAATATTCAGAATATATCCATCTGAAAAGACAATAGGGTGTGGGGTGATATGAGTACTGAAAAGCATTAGCTGTGGAACTCTAAATTTCTTTCACTAAGATTTAGCCACCTAGGAAGAACACAGATTCTGCAAGGTATGGTTTGTTTTTGTCGATACATCAACAGGCTGATGTGGTAATTAATGAATGATAGCAATTACTATTTCCATGTCATAGCATATATATGACCGCTGGTTCCGTGCTAGATCAAAAGAACACAAAAAGAAAATTATCATAATAATAATAAAATACTTTAAAAATGATAGTTACTGGGTTTAGAGGTTCTCCATCAAATTTAGCTGAAATGGTGTTAGAAAAATTCAAACTCTATTGAAAGAAAGAAAAATTATATTTCTAATGTTTTCTATGAAGATATATTATCTAATGATGTCCTAGTACTTCTTTTAAGCACTAGGAAATTTAATCTGTTTTAATTTGCTTTTCTATTTGTTCAAAAAAAGAAGTCAAGGCTTCCAAAGGTTAAAAAAAAAAAAAAAAAAAAAAAAGCCATATTCACATCTGCATTCTTGTACTAAGCAGACTTCACTATCTAGGCTCCTACAAGAAAGGTCAACATGTTTTCCTTTTTTTTTTTTTTTTTTATTTGACTCAGTTTATATGTATTTGTGGTCATATTTTTTTAGGTTTTGTCCAGACATCCTATTGCCTGATGACACACATTCCTATGGATAAGGAACTGACCAGAATAATAAAGATACATTTTAAAGGTATTTTAGCATCCATCTTCTTAGCCACATTTGGAAATCTTAGTTACAGGTAATGACTTTGAGCATAGCATATTAAATCAAACTCAAGCATATGAAAATTTCTGACAGTGATTTTTAAAAATAGTGCTTTCCTTTCTTATAAATAAATTAGTGCAACAACTGGGAAACAAAAACAAAAAGGAAAACAAGAAATATGGATGTATCTTCAACAGTCACTTTAATTTCTTGTTAAAAAAAAAATCAGAGTTAATTTTATAATTATTCTACAAAGTACCAACAAGTATTACTTAAAAAGAATTTCTCAGATGGTGTACCTATTTGGTTTTGGTATTTCAAAAAAGAGCTTTCAAGCAATGCTTTGAAAAGCAGTTTATTTTTTTCTCTTAAATAACCGAGTTATAAAATGCCTCCATTTACCTTTTCCTTCCCTCACTTTCTTTTCCAGCTGTGTGGCATGGTCTGCAGAGAACTGGTGACACATTTCTTCTGCCTGAAGCCTGTCAAAGCAGCAGTGAGAAGTTCAGCCACAATCTCACACCAGGTAGTCCCACTATCAGCAGGAGCACTGAAACTGCTGAGGAAATAAAATGCTCAGAAGCTGTGATTGGCATCTTGAGGGAACACATTTTCAAAAGTACTAAAAAGTACTGTTCAAAAGTGTCCTAATCACCTCTAAGTTTAGTCTCATCTAAGTAATTTTGGTTGGTTTTGTTTTTTTTTTTTTTCCTAATTGTCTATATTTCTGTCCTACTTGAGCACATACACATGCAAATTTAACTTCCTGAATATGCAATTCAACTGAATTCACATTGATACTGACTCATGCACATGTTAATTTAGGCCTTTATGGTTGCAGGGTCCTGAGCTGTTCTACAAACTTAGGAAAAATAAATACAAATGAAAGACAGAAGAGAAGGGTGAAAGTTACAGGAGTATCACTGTTACTGTTTGATGGCATTTAATCCAACACTAACATTTTTATCTTGCCAGAATTTACAGTATTTCATTTTTTGTTTACATCTTCAATCAAAATTGAAATCAAAATAGCACTTTGCAATATTCTTATCTGCACTGATTTGTTTCATGTAGATATTTGACTGTTGAAAACAAAAATTACAAAATGAAAAAAATGCATTTCTCATACAAAAAAAAAAATTGCTCTGAGATAGACATAAAAATTAAGAGCAGCAAATGGCTTAGTGTTGCAGTTTTTATAATAGTCACATCATATTTGCTTATCTAACCAGAGATGTGAAATTTATGTATACAAGACAAATGAGATAGAGAGTAGCTATGGGCATGGTAGAAGAGAACGACATTATTTTCAAATAAGTCACTATTATTTTTAAGATAATAGGAGAGTTTAGAAAGAGTAAGGCTTTACACTTGTACAGGAGCTGATAAATCAGAGTGAAGACTCCCATTTCCTCTGGTAAGCTACTTGTCTACTTATTCTTCACTAGCCCTACATTCTAAAATTTTCTTGAGATCTGGAGGTCTGGAGCCCTCAACACAAGAAGGACATCGACCTGATGGAAGTGACTCCACAGGAGGGCCATAACAAATAACCAGAGAGCTGGAGCACCTCTCCTAAGAGGACAGGCTGAGAGTTGCAGTTCAGCCTGGAGATGAGTCTCTGAGGAGACCTTGTAGTGGCCTGAAGGGGTCCTACAAGAGAGCTGGAGAGGGACTGTTTGCAGGGGCATGTAGCCACAGCATGAGAGGCAATGGTTTTAAACTAAAGAAGGGTAGATATAGATGGGACATTAAGAACTGGAACAGGTTGCACGGGGTGGTGGTGGGGGGGTCCTAGATGGGAGACATTCAAGATCCTGCTTGGTGGGGCTCTGAGCAGCCTGATCTAAAGATGCCCTGCTTACTGCAGGGGGGGTGGGCTAGATGACCTTTAAAGGTCCCTTCCTACCCAATGCATTCTAAGATACTATGATACTTCTGAGCTCCTTATGTGCAGATAAAGAGGGATATGCCTGTATTGTCAAAACAATTGAAAGAGTATTCTTCAATTCTAGAACATGCATTGAATTTGAAACAGAGAACGTCTGTAACAGTGAGTCTTCATGGACAACAATATCAGCAAGCTGCTCCTCATGTTGGAGCTGGTGTAAAACAATTATCTATGGCTCAGGCTGTCTTCTAAGGGAAATCACCTCATTAAGACAATTGTTAGAGACACATCTCCCTAGGTTCTAGCAGTGTTTCATTGCTTCTGACTCAGATTGTTTGCTCACAGAGTTAATATTGTCTCTTCAAGGGAAAGAAATAGAATTTTAAAAGAAATCTTAAAAGGATAGAAGCAAAACCTTATATCAATCCTGAAAATGTGAGTACTTAGAGATTTTGCTGACCTGCAACAGATTAGGAGTAAGAGAAATGGCTATATACTGATTTTTGTTAAAGATAGTGCAAAAAAAAAATTTTTTTCAAGACAATGTGACTTAACTTGCTTTGCAGTTTCTCAGTCATGTCATAATTCCATTAAAATAGTTTATTTCCATCTTGTTAAGAATTTTCATTTCATATAATTTCTGTGTTATAGTTTATGCTTTGACTTTGCTAGTTCTGAGCATTACAAAGACCCACAGGCTAGGTTTCAAAGTACTTTTATCCAGACACTTAAAGTGAGACGAGCAATAATATCTAACCTGTAGTTTCCCATGGACAGACCATGCTTCACTATCTCCTATCACAGCAAAGGATATCTCCAACAAGATATCTGGTTCCAATTGCTGTGTTTTATGATAGGTCAGGAAAACTTTATTTCTTAACAGGATATTCCTCAGATCCTTTCCTACAAATAAGCGGGTTAGATGCAAACCAGCTTCCAATCTTTAAGCCTTTCCAAAGCTGTGTTAAAGAGCTGTCAGAGGAAGTAATCAATCACCCAGGCTGAAACTGAGAGGATACATGTTCACAGATGAGAAATCATCCTACTGCCTCACTTAGGAAGAGTTGAAGACTAGGTAGCCTAATGATTCCTACTTCAATGTTCTCATGCCCAAGGAAAATTTCACCTCTAGGTTTCGTCTGTGAAGATAAGTACTAACTTGGCCTTCTGTCCTGGGCTATATTTCAAAGCAAATACTAATCTGTTCACAGTATTTGTATTAAGCCACCTATGAAGTTATTATTCCCTCTTTGAAATCATGGTATTAGTTTTATCTCACACTTTTTTATTCTTTGAGAGGATAAATAGCATAATATCTACCTGATGGTATCCCAGTACAAACATATGCATGACAAGCATGAAAAGTATTGCAAAAACTTTCTTGAATTTAGATATTCTCTCAGAGAAGTTTCTTTTCTTCAACAATTACCTTAGGGAAATAACAAAATCAGAAAGCTAGTATCATAGAACGTGCTTTTTCTGTTTTTTCATTTATTAACTTAAGGAATAACAAATGAGAATATATTCATATATCTCCAAATTACCAGGACTTAGCTGCTTAACCTGGAGGCTGCACTAAAGATGTCTTCATTTTGTTTCCTGGAATTAAAATAATTCTGTTATCTGAAATCTACTTGTTAGATACAAAGTTAGCTAAGTGGAAAAAAAAAAAAAGTGAAATACCTTGTTCTTTATTACAGTGATATCAATTTCAATTTGTGTGCAAAATAGTCAACATAAGCTAAAATGCAACTGTTACCAGAATCTCCAAATGGGGCTATATCTTGTCTGCATGGAAGTCAATGTCAAATATAACTTTAGCAGTGTCAATTCTTCACCAAAATACTTAAGTCCAGAGCTTGGACATTTGTCTGTTTTATTTTAAGAAAATCCTACACAGCTGTCATCATTATTTAGTTAATTAAAGTCCTATCACTGTTTCTGGAAGAGACCCCCAGTATTATTTCCCATCTTTGCTAGAAACCTTCACTGCAGAAAATAAGTGATTTTAAAATGTCTGAAGAGTATGAGCTCTTTCAAGCCTGGGATGTCAATGTTCAAGGCCTCTTATTCCAGAAATGCAAATTCTGTGAATGAGGCTTCAAGGGGCAGCTGAGATGTGACCAGAATGAAATGTGAGACTGAAGAAATCACACACACAAAAAAAAGATAGTGTTTCATTTTCCTCAGCTGGGAAGAGTATGACTTCTTTCCCCTCTTTCTGGCAGTGTTATTCCCTGTCTTGTAAGCTGTTGCCTGTCAAATAAGGAGTTCCCCATCAAGTACTCACTCCAGTAAAACTACTCTCAGATGAAGAGAACTGGGAATGCTATCACAGCTAATTTCACTACTGCAATTCCCTGTATATACAATATTTGGCTTTCTATATTATAGCAAAGCAAATGGAAAAGAGCAAGGCTTCAAAGACATCAAGTTAATTAGGATTTTTACCACTTGGCAGCGAAGGCAACTGATGCTGTAAAATCAGTCCCTTTGCTTGTCCTCTTACATTGTGGACAAATGACTTGTTTTATTGAAATATATGTAGATGTATTCCTGTGATTGTTTTAGTATGGTTTTGGTGTGTCAGGCACTTTGAACTGCATCCTGTAAAGGCCCTGGTACCTAATCTGCCTGTACCTGCAAGTAACACTTCACTATAGCAGAGGTTTGACTACTTTGTGGACATCTAGAAAAGCAGTATCTGATGCTATGGCTGTAACAGTGGGATAAATCTCATCCACCCTTAGACATCTATGGGAATACCCACAAGAAGTATGTTAATTCAGATCATTACTGCTCTTCTGAAGCAAATCTCCCAGTTATCTCGAATTTACTGAGCATCAGTTCATAATACTGAGCAGCCTCAGAGTATGTAAATGGCATTCTTATGCTAAAGAAAAAGATTATTCCAGAAATACACCTAATGCACTACACCTGCTAATGGTGGACCTGCTAATGCATGTTGCTGGCAATCACACTAGGACCAACTCAAAGTAAAATCACACACAGAGAGAACATATCTGTTCCCCAGTGTCATGTGTTTCATTTCACATATAATCTCCTACTGTACCACACCACATTCTAAGATATTACAGTATACCTATACTACATACCCCTACAGGTGTGGAAATCATTCTAGATGTTCTTTATAGGCAGTGGAAAGAAAAAAAAAAAAAAGAAAGCCAAACAGTTTTAGACTGGAATTCATATAAAATATTTTAGATGTGCACCTGGACAGGATAGGGATGGAACTGCTCTAGAAAGGAGATCTAGATAACTACCTCATGTGGTTAGATAAATCCATCTTTGGGATTTGAAAGGGAACACAGCATGAGAGTGAATTAAACTACCATCTCTGGAAGTTTAACTTCATTAACTTATAGGCTGTTAAATAGGAGTCTGTGGCAACACTCTGATAAGAGTCCAGCTTTTAGACCTCTAAGGTTTTAAGAAAGATATTTTCAGAATCAATTATGCCAGCCATTAAACAAAAATAGTTGTATTAAGTACGTTTTGATCCCTATATTGAGAGTTTTATTAGTTTAACTGTACAGTGAGAGGACACATTTGGCAGAAGGATTTTTTGCTGAAAGAAAAAAATGGGTGATAAAAGAGAACTGTACTGTTCTGCTTTCATTGTATATTTCCATACTAGATATTATAAAGGATTGTACTTTAGGTGTAGTATAGTAAGTGTCTTCCCATATTTAGAAAACTACTTATCATTTACAAAACACACTATAATAGAAATGAAACTACCATGCAAGTCTCAAAAAACAGGAATGTGCAGAAGTTAGAGAACCACTTCCTAACAATTCTCTTATATGCAAATATTTTGTTTCTACTGACAGCGACTTATCCTGCCATGTCATAGAAAGTTCCATTCTGCTTCCAATAGATAAAGATGTGTGCTATATACCACATTAATCTCCCTCACTGTATAACACCTACCCTTAATTACCTCCTTAGCACAGTTGCTAAAGATTCAGAATTGATAGATAAGCACAAGTAAAATTCATAACAGACTTATAGGGAAAGTAAAATATGATAAATACTATAATAAAATCAAATAAGAATCCAAGAGCTTTAATGAAGGCATATTGGTCTCCATCTGCATTATTTTTGCCAAGCATGATAAGAGTATACTGTCAGTATAAAATATATTTCTCAAAAAAAATCACCTATGTAATCAACAGTTTACTAATGGTGTAATCCAAAACAATGTAGTTCCATAGGTATACAGAAAACAGGTCTGTAATACTTAAGAAGAAGCATGCAACTAGTTAATTCAGCTAATGTCTGTGAAAAAGAAATAGAGTTAAGGTATTTGATACTTATTTTAACACTTTTTGTGGTCTGTTTTATAATGATAACAGTATTTTCCATAGAAATCATGAAATTTAGCAGGTCATTAATTGCAATACTAACAATCTTTCTTCCTTTAATGATTATCTGGGGTATCCTGCAGTAAAAATAAACACTGACCAACAAATTCCTTCCCACATAAAGTTAATTCATTGTTTCTAAGATAAAAGTACATGTAAAAAATTCACGCAAATATGAATGTCCCTCACCAAGGCATTCTCCACATGAATCCTAGACAAAACAACTCTTTCTCATAGTTTTAAAAAGGTAAATATCCAATTTAAGAATACAGACACCTTCAGAGGATGCAAAAGAAATAATCTGCTAAAATTAATAGTTCTTGAAAAGTAGAAATTTTATAGTCAGCTGAAGATTACTAATGAAAATATATGAATACTTTTGAGAGTGAGATCATTACTAGAGATGCTTAATATGGTATATGGATAGTATATATTAACTACACATGAAAATGGCACTTTGCACATATAAATTGTACACATTATACACAGTCAATGTCTCTGAATATGAACGTTTAACTAATCTAATTGATCTTTTTAATCTTTAATGATTCCATTTTATAAAACCTATAAACTGATGAAAGATTTTATCATTACATAAGTCAGTCTCTGAAAAACCCTTGAGTACTCAGTGTACTCCACAATCAGGTTGTTGACAAAACTGAGGGCCACAGAAGTTTTAAAATTTGGGGAACAGCTAAAATTTGTAGGCAGTCGAGACTTTTTGTTTTGAGCCTTTTCTAAAACTGATGAATCTCTGTTTTTCCTGGGCTAATTATTGTAGATATTACAATAAGGTTTTTTATCTGTAATGAGCCTCTCCAACCTCCAGTACCCCTAGTGGTTGAGATCTTGGCATCTAGAAGAGCTCTACTTTTACGTATCTCAGCAATGAGACATCCAGAGTGCTCCCAGTTAGACACACCATACTGCAGACCACTATGACTTTGAAATTTCCTTGGCTGTTACTGTACAGTTAGTAACATGGGAATATGCTGGATAAATAGGAAAAGTCATAAACTGTCATGTCTCTGAGCATATCAATAGGTCCTGACTGGCATCACCTGGGACATCCTCATGGGTCTCTGTACATCGGTCTGGGGTCTCTGTTTTAGTTCAGTCTGGGCACCTCAGTGTTGCCTGAGCTGTTTTTCAGAGGTACTTGTGCTTGGCCCTATCACTGCTGGCCTGATCCACTGGACACTCTTCTGGCATTGATCCTGGACCTGGGGTGTAGACAACCTTGTCTTCAGTCCCGTTTCAGGCTTTTCTCTTTTTATTCTTCCCTGAACTTTCTGGTTGGGACCTCACTCATCTGTTACCCTTCCTGGGAACACTGAGAGAGGCTGTGCTTATCAATTCCCTGGCCCTGCTCTGGTGCTGTGCCTCACTGAAGAGGGCACAGCCTGCCCTGGGGCCATCTCCAGCTCCCAGCCCATCCCTCTCCTGGAGCAGCTCCTGTTGCTCCCTTACACGAGCACTGGAAACGGGTACTGAATAAATGCATGAGCCTCCAGTTAAGCAGAGATGGAGCAAGACCTTCTTGTTTATGCAAATATGATCTATTTATACAGATGCAAATTTGACAAACAAGTTCTACAGCAATTCAAAAGACTCAAATCCAAACAGGAAGAGTTTGTTCAGTTCTATTTTATTTGGGTATGTCAGATATACATATTTAGTATTTTTGAATTTAAACTCAAATACCATTTTCTGTTTCCCTATTTGAGTTAACTGTTGTAAATGCTGCTCTATGCACTCATCCACAAATCCCCATTTTAATCAGAAATATCATTCCTAGGCAGTCTGTGTCTAGAGAGAATATGGATGGCTTCAGGGCTCAGATCACACCTTGGCATATGTATGATGTAAACAGACCATGGCTGGTTAACAGATTGTTTTTCTAGCAATGGTCAATCATTTACTATCATCAAAATTTCTATGCAATGATCTGCAGCATCTACATAGTAAATTTGTGGATATTTTTTAACCTTTTCTCTTGTGCAGATGATATTTCTAAGAGGTTTGATTTTTTTGCTAGCTGCTAAATTTTGGAATTTTCCTTTAAAGTGAAGCTTAAATAAAACCTCTGCTGATTGATGAATGTGATTGTGCAGCCTAAACCCAGGTGCTTATCAGATGGTGTGGTTTTAAGTTTGCAAGCTGTGCTTCTTCATCATTTATTTTCCTCAGGGCTCTATTGACTGACTACTATAGATAGCCCCACATCTGCAAGGTCAGAGGAGAATTTTAACGTGATCCAGTACACAACTATGATCTGGAAAGTGTGCTTATTTTACCTTGGTATGTATCACAGATTTTTTGCACAATCTTATATGCTTTGTTCCTTGATTGTGTGGACGATTAGTCACACAGTGTTCTACATGGGCCTTGAAAAATCACAATGAAGTCCTTGATCTGTCATTGATAAACTCTTTGACAAATGTATTTAAGGTAATGAACTGTTCAGATGCTATTGCAACTGTGGCTACATGGGAGATAGTTGCTTGTTTCATATTTCCTAGTATTCCCATATTCCCAAGAATACAGTTATGAACCAAGACAGAACTTTAATGTCCAAATTATTATAAATGTTCCCAGAAAAGTCATTAATTACAACTTTCTTTTAAGTTTCTTAAGTTCTACAAAGTAAAATAAGACATTATGGTAATTCACCATCTTCATAATTCTGTATCACCTTTTCTCTTTCTGAAGCGTTGACTACTATTTTTCTACAGGATGTTATGTGATAACAAAGAACTGCTTATATGGAAGCAGGGTTTTATAAGGTCATCAGAGCTTGCATCAGTAAGATAATGTTCACGTCATATTTATTGTATTCTAATTACTTTTGCTGATCCTTAAACAGTTTTCCTAAGCACATAAGTGTAAAGGAAGACATTGTAAGACTCAGCCAGTTTAAAAATAAATCTTGGTCAATGAACAAAACATCTTGACATAATACAGCTGCTGGCATCATCATACTATACAGCAGAGTTCAGTCAGCTGTTTTGAGGAAGAAAAATGCCATTGTGTCATTGTGTGCAAGAGACTACCAGTAGAAGAGTTGCATGAAAAAAAAAATACAACAGCCCTTTTTCTTTTCTGAAATCAGTAGAACATCAATGACCAAAGTGAACTTCATAGACTGAAATGCACTTTGCCTAAAGGAATCTTTCTGTGAAGCATCCTGATTTAACATAGGAGTGTTTAAGTAACTTCTTTAATAACAATAGAAGTTTGACTTCTTCTAAGGGGAAAAAAACAAAAAAAGTATTCATCAAATTAGAAGTCTTCTTTCCTGTGTTCCACTCCACTCCAATATTCCAGGCTATGTTCAACTTGAATATCTTCTAACAGATTTATCAGCCCTCTTCTGTCAGTGATCTTTGTACATGCTGATGGACCATTGCTGAAACACCTATATTTCATAGTCCTTTGCATCATCTGCTTATAAATTTTATCAAAGTGTAACCCACGAGAGAGCCTTCTGGGTTGCACTTGCATATGTGCTAAAAAAAAAAAAAAAAGCTCATGTTGAGTTTTTCAGTCTTTCTCCTCAGGCCTGCTCTCTATTCACACTACACCCAACCTGTATTTGTGCTTGGGATTGTCCTGAGCTGGGTTCAGGACCTTGCACTTGGCCTTGTTGATCTTCATGAGGTTGGCATGGGCCCACCTTTCCAGCCTGTCAAGGTCCTTCTGGATGTCATCCCTTCCCTCCAATGTGTTGACCACACCACACAGTTTAGTATCATCTGCAAACCTGCTGAGGGTGCACTCAATCCCTCTGTCTTAATTACAGACAATGATGTTAAAAAGCACTGGTCCCAGTACTGATCCCTGAAGAACACCATTCACTTCCATATTGACATGGAAGATCTTCTGCAAACCTGAGAATTTAAGCAGGAAGTGTGAGTTGCATAAGCACAATCCTTTTTGTCCTTTAGTCACGATTTATTACACAGTAGATTTTAGGAATATTGTTTGGGGTTCTTTTCCAATGGTTCATGCACCCCTTTTGGGGAGTAAATAAACCAGCATTGACAGCATTGCTTGCTGCCACTTTCTAAAGCTGTTAAAACTTAAGCAATCACTAGTGAAACACCACTCAGCAGAAGATCAGAAAGCAGTATGCATGCCCCTCAGTGACATTGCTACTTCAGAGGCTCTGACAGGAGAGAAGAATGATGAGAACTGGAGCTTATGTTAATGTGTTTACCTCTTCATGAAGCTTATTGTTGTTCAGATGTGTCCCAGAAAGTTAAAGACTGTATTTTGGGCTGCCTGATCTTTTGGAGGAATGTAGGTCAGACTAAAGCAGGAGTGAGATCTGTGATCTTACATGCTGGCGTGCACAGAGCTGAAGGCTCAGAATCACAGCAGATAGAAAGAGCCAATGAATATTGACAGTCAGGAGCAACAGAAAGATTATCAGATGTTGATCTGCATGACAGAAAAATATGTCTGATAGTTGACACACAGGGGCTTATGTTTTCTATTCTGACAAAGGCTGAGTTATGATGGATGCTTGATGTAAAATTAAATTGTTAGATTTGTACGGCAGTTTGGCACTTTTCTTTGAAATTATCACTGATTTTGCAGCACTCAGGTAGCATTTTAAAATGAAGAGAAATGTACTTTGTAAAGACCAAGGAGTGGAGGATATTCTCATCTAAATGCTGACTGCATTTGCAGGCTTGCCTGATGTGCTTCTTGATGGGTTCCTGTTATCTCTGAGAATCTTTGGAGGTGCAACAATAACTGGAATTGTATACCAACAAAAAAATACTTTTATTGTGAGTGCTGCCAGAGAGCAGCAACTGTGTGCTTTCATGACTGACATTCCCAGAAATGCTGTCTAGAAATACCACTCCATCATTCTCAAACCTGGCACTGGTGTAAGGGAGAGGAAGGGCACAGAAATGAAAGGAAACATTATCTGTAGAGATAATTATGAGATATAATGGACATCTATTAAGTGGAAATACTACAAAGAAGATCTGCCCTGTAAAACTATTATTGCTTGCTAATTATTCCATTAAAATACTAGCAGTAAAAGGCACTAGCTAGGAGGATGTGCAAATGACACTAGCAGTTGATATCAGAAGGCGGCACATGGGGAGAAGGATCATGATTTCCATACTGCCTCTGGCTTCCTCTACCTTATGGAATGATTCCACAGGCTGAGAAAAAACAGTTTGTGCTCTTCTGAATCATGATTTAAGAGTCTCGGGGACTTTAAAAGCCTAGTGGGAAGCTCTGACTGCCAGTACTACCTTATCTGCACTGCCACTTTCTAGTAGCTATCCCCATTGTGAGGCTCCTTACATAAATGTACTGAGTTAGGAGTGCTAGCAGGAAGGAGGTTCCCTGTTGGGGATGGACTCCTTAACTTTATGTGGTGTCACAGCACGTGGAGTGAAGTGGTATCACTGGACTAGGGAAGCTCAGGCTAACAGAGTATGGCACAAAGTGTTCTTGCTCTCCTGGCTTTTTGGAGGGCTGCCAAACATCCATCAGGCTCTATAGTAATTAATGATATAGACTAAACTTACTAATGTGAGGGATCCATTTATATGTTATTGGCAATAATGCACACAGAAGAGTCAAAAAGAACATTTGCTTCATCTTAACATTCCTTTCTCAAGCATCATTTGTTTAGTAAGTACTTGGAAGTACTCAGAACAGTGACACACTGAACTCAGTAGCGTTTGACGGCATATGGCTAATAATTGCTCTTTTAAATGGAAATGCTGTCCACACACATGAAAATGCTACTGCCACTTCACAGCAGCATAGTCAGGGTTTTGCACAGTTTTATGTGCATGCCTAGAGCTGAACTCCAATGACTATGTAGGATATTCCTTTCTGATATCACCACAAAATAAGTCAGTACATAGTGAGTTTTATTTAGATACCTTTTTCTACTCTTGGTTTGAGTTTGTAAATCAGAAAAATAAAATAGCTGTGGTGGTTGATTTTATGATCTTTTTGACAGTGAATTGAAAGTTGAGCTTCCACTGGTCTTTCATTTCATAGAATTCTCTTATTCAACATTTTTTGGGGGGGCATAGTTGAAAGGATGCTGATGCGTTCTGGTAATGAGATGGAAACATCTGACTATTGAAACACATTAATTTTCCTCTATTTTATTTTCTTTTTGAACTAAATAACTCTTTTTTAAAAATATATATATATATTAATCATAAGTACATATACTCTGCTTTATTACAAGATGTCCCTTTTTCTTTCTTTCAAAGATTTCAGTCTTTGTAACTTACAGTTTGAGGACCAGATTTTCATGTGCTACTTTAAATTACTCAGAATATCAGTTCCTGTATTTGTTCAATGCAAATACATCCAATCATCTTTTGACTATCTAGGTAGCATTGCTGAGCCACCATCCAAAAGTTTCAATTAGTTTACATCGGAGAATCCTGTAAGTTCATAACACCAGTTTATAAGAAAATTGGCAAAAATTGGTCTACAGTTTCACACAGCCTCCTTACAAAGTAGCTTAGAGACAATAAAATAAATTTTTGAGTGCAAAGGGTAATCTCTCTTTTCAACTTTCCCCACACATAATTATTCTGTAAGACTAAAATAAAACTGGTAAGTGTTCAGTGAACTAAGGGAATTATTTAATGTATTAATGTGCTAGGCTACCAGAGTCAGACTGACACAGTGTGATGAAAATAATAGTATTGTATTTTGATGAATCAAGATAACTTTTGAGTGAAGCCTGATTTGAATCTTATGACTAGTTTCAGGTATCTGAAGGTACCAGAGTGAGTCTCTGTACTTCTTTCCACAGGGAGGCATTCTAGATATTCTAGCTTCTCTCTAAAGTCGGTGGGGAGAGGTAGACACCTCTAGCTGGCAATTTATCACATGAAAGATAAATATAGATGTTTAAGATACATGGAAATAAATAATTGTCCTCTGAAGATATTTCTCTCATCTCACTATTGAAGAGGGAGCCTGAATAATTTTGATTGAGTTGAGCATTCTCCCAGAAGACTGTTCCATTTGTCTTCTTGCAATGGAATAATTTCCCCAGATCCATCCAGAACAAAATACAGTGCAACTGAAAACCACAGCAAGTTCAGGAAGAACTCATTTGAATTTAGGCACTAATACTATAACATAATATTATATTTTCAATTCACTATTTCCAGGTCTTGTAATTTATACTGCTGGAATACAACTTTGAAAGTTATGGCACAGGAGCCCAAGTAGGTTTTCCTAAAATTCCACTGGGCATCTATGTTTAGCCACCCAGATTGCTTCCTGTCATAGTAGACTATCTCTTCAGGCTAAAGGAATGCCTCCATAAATCTGGCGTGAATTTTGTGATGGAGGAGGAAAGCAAAAAGGGCCTATAACTTGAGAAGCTGTAAGGGTCACTATAAGTTAGCCCAGATACATTTTTAACTGCAAAGCAAAAGCAGTGAATGAAGATTGTGAAATGAAGAAATAGTGAACAAAATATGCATCTGCATCAAAGGATTAAAACTTTTCCTTATCACTGATTTGAGTGGGACTCTGCATACTTTTATGATTGGGTCTGCATTGTTAATCAGATAGATTCAAGCAATTGATACTGAGAGTTCACGCTCAAGAACAAGAAGGAGGGCACCACTGTGTGACAAGCACATGGCCATTCCTGCCTGGCATCCAAAGAGTCTACCGCTCAAATATGCTATTGTCCTTTTGGCTAGAACCAGGAAAGCCCATCTTGTCTCTTGAGATTGAAAAGTATACTCCCTAGAGTTCAAACTGTACTTAAAGTTGTCACTGGAAAAAAACAAAGGCTATTTGCTTGCCTGTTCACATGTCTCTTTTCAAGTGGATTTTGGTTTTGCTTGATATACTGTAAACCTCATTTTTCCTTAGTAAGGACTTTCCCCAAAAACAGTTTCCAGATGATTTGTTATTTCTTTCCTATTCATTCCCAGATGTGCACATACCAGTGATTACCATTATGTTTCTAGGATATATTACTTATGAATTATAACCTTTTTGTTTCATTATCTGTTATTCCCAGACCAAATTCTCAACGGGTGTCAGTCAGTGTAGCTTCACTGATTTTACTAGTGCTGCTTGACAGGTTGGACCATTTGCATATGTTTCAAGTGAAGATCTGTTTTTCTGTACTAGTAGTCAACTACAGGTTTCTGTAGAGAGTACTTATGCACATTCCAACCTGAATTAAGATGCTGATGCAACAGAACAGTTACAGACAAGTGTCAGGCTTTAAATGTAGCCATGTAGGTAATGCAGTGTTAAGCAGGTGTTTTGGTGTTCTGCAGAGCATGATCCTTCAGAGGAGGATCCTCCAACTGAGCAGTAAATACAAACAGTACACCAAGTACAAGTACTAACATAAACAGAGAAGGCACCACTAAAAATAAAAGTCTGCTCTAAAGATGGGATTGCAAGTGTGCTTTGCCATTCTGACAATTCCTTGCTACCAATGAGATTCTTAAGTGTTGAGTCAATGGAGCAATGTCCACAATCCAAGGGGTAATATTTTTTTCACAGCTTGTACAAGATCCCAACACAATAGTGAGGTATGTCATGCATCCTCTGGAAATGAAATAATCCAAAAAGTAACATAGGAAAGGTCAGTGGTGCTCCAGGCCTTAAAATCATCCTTAACAGTGAAGCTGATACATTGTAATCAATGTCTTGTTTAATACTTGCATTGATCTAATAAGCCTCCAAGATGTAACTTCTGAGAGACACAGTCCAAAATCGCACTAAAGTGAACTTTAGTGATATGTGTTGAACTCGGAGGGTCTGAATGGAATATGCAAGCTCTAGCGGTAACACCAAGCAGAAAATATCATCTGGATAACACGTTCTTCAAGATCTTTTTTTTTTTTTTGTCCCCTGTGTTCTCAAAATTTTTATTCAATACCCTGGACTCCAGTAAATGACAAAATTTACAAAGGGAAGAAAAAAGTACAGTTATCTAAAAATGTTCCAGGGAGACAAGCAGGCAGTACTTCTGATGAACTCTTGAGATGATTTTGCTTATACTTTTGGTCACTGTAAGCAATTTGATTGCTGATTACTCCAGCAGTAGTTTAATGAGGCCAAATAATAGTTTGATTATAGATATAATAAAACATACTCTTCAAAGCTGAGAAATCTGGAGCAGTGAGATAAGGATTAAGCTAGGTTTCAACTAACACTTCTGATTCTTAATTATAAAGCGTATAGTACAGTGCTATTAATTCAATTTTTTAGAGACCACATTGGCAAATACTGTGTTATCTTTAGCAGATGATGTTTGTTTTTAACATTGCTCAGTAATATTGAAAAGATTTTTAAATCTTCAAAAGAGAAAGTTCTTGCAGGAAGCCTTATTCAACAACTGCTCAGGAATAGGAAATCAGGTTTAAAAGACAGACCAATGATATGGAAGCTGTGATACTTTTCATATTACTTATATGCAAATTATACCCTAAGCACTTCCCTCTACCCATTTTCCAATGTTTGCTCCCATTTTTGAAAACATTTACAAATTAACTACCATCATATTAGTAACATTTCACTGCTCCAGTTTTGTCCTGCTCTGATAGGGGGGTTGGGCTGGATGATCTTTGGAGGTCCCTTCCAACCCCTAACATTCTGCAATTCTGTGATTATGTTTAAACTTCTTTTGAAATACTGCATATGCAAGAAATTACATTAAATTAAAATTCTTATGTGTTGTGTGTACGTGTTCTCCCCAAGAATTTAACTTCTACGCTTAAGAAAGAATAGATCTGGTAGTTTTTCAGTGAAGAGTCTGAGTATCAGAGAAGAAATACATGCAGTGACTTTGGTATGGGATGACCTCATCAGATTGAAAGTAAGAAACCACCACTTGAAGTGTAGTACAGCTTTTCTGCTTATCACATGTCAGTCATGAGCAGGGCAACTTATCCTTGGCTAAATCACAATCCTTTTAACAGTCTATTATTTCATTCCATGGTGAAATTCAAAGGGAATGGTTCACAGATGATTCAGTGAAGGCCGTCATTTGACAGCTTACGCTGGTTCTTTTCAAATGAGTCTGTTTCTATTTAGTTTCCTTATATCCTAATTATTTCTTATATCTAGCATCATCCCCTGAAATAGAAAATTCTTGGACAATCATAGCCTAAAATCCCTTCATGATCTTATATGAACACCCATAAAAATAAATAAAATAAAAAAGAAGATAAATACAAATATTGTGTGAAAAGGCTAAAACAGACTATGCACAAAATTCTCTCTGCTTTGTATTTCCATATGCATAACCCACATCTCCAGTTATTGAGACTCCCTTAGAAATACCAGCCACTGAAGTAAAGCAGCGGATAGCTTGCCCTATCAAATGACCCATAGACCCAGAGGTTGATGGGGCTCTTACATTAGAGAGAGTTGGCTGTGAGGACGAAAAGATGGCAAAATACCAAAAGCAAGAAGAAGAAGATAAAGTATTCCCTTGTATTACCTGTATCTGTACAAATCAGTTACATTTCTCTCTACATGTGCATTCATGCTTCATAGCATATATATATATATAAAATCCACAATATACTATACATGTGTATGCAGTATATATATAATGTAGAAAATGTGCATTTACTGATAAAGAAAGGGTTAAATATACAAAAACTTATTTGTCATGCAACTATACCTTCAGACTAGTCTTAATTTGACATTTCTTCCTCAAATGCTCAGTTCATGAATTCACATTTTGTCTAAGAAACAGTGCTCAGAATAATAAAAAAAAATAATCTATTTTATTTCATCATACACATGTGACAGGTAGGCATTTTACCTGTTTCTTTTATTTTCTTTTTTTTTTTTTGGGGGTGGGGGGTGTTTATTTTATTTTGGTTTGGGTTTTTTTTATAGGACCTTACATAAAGATAAATAAATATTTTGTAATTTTGCTTCTTAATCACAGAATTTCCTAGATTGGAAATGACCTTTAAGATCATTAAGCCCAATCGCTAACCTAATACTGTGTCCTTACAGTGAAGGTCCCAAA
>JANIJG010001619.1:0-51009 GCA_024611175.1 Megaceryle torquata | reverse complement strand
GGGGGAACAAACAAAAAAACCAACACAACCCCATGTAGAATTAGCTGTACATCTCTCTTCTGGTAATGAGCCACTGCATTAGTGAGAGACTAGATGTCTTTTCTGCTGTAGGTCAGAGTCAAGCAGCTGCTTTGCTGAAGAGAACAGAAACACTGTACTGAACTCCCCGGTGAAAGCACTGCAGTGCTTTCCCACAGGTCCCACCAGGTCTGTGTGCATCGCCCACGCCCTCTGCTGGCTGCCGTGTCAGATACTCTAGCATGTATCTTACATTTTTGTGATGCTCCAGGGAGGGAAGAGGTGAAAAACGATTTCTGTAAAGATTGTTACACTGGCAGAATGGGGCAAATTAAGTTTTTTAACCCAAGAACTCTGTGTTTTGAATACCTGCATTTGGTATATGCAGCACATACTGAAACAGTGCCTTTAATTACTAGCTGTCCCAGTAAGGTACTTCGTGCTTTTTTGTGACATTAGCTATAAAGAAATCCATGCTTAAACTACTGATCGTTTTGGAACTGCAGGGTGCCCTTAGCCTCCCTTTAAATGGGTGGTTGTTAGGTCTCTCCCTCAGGAAGTCATCACTTGACACTGGCAAGCTGTCTTCTTGTCTCAACTTGCTAGTAGCCTGGGGGAGCAGTGTGCTTCAGGACACTGCCAACATATGGTATGTTTCTTCTGCAAGATCGTGAAGTTCTGTTGAAAAAATACATTTTATGAGATGAAAACAAAGGTATGGCTGACTGCGTGTTGTCTGATGTCCACATATATGTGCTGCTGAACACAACATTCTGGAGTTGTGTGCTCAGAAACGAAATGCTGGCTGAAAATGTAAAAGTGATTCACATTAATTTTCATACTGTCTCTTTGTGTCTGATTACTAATCAATAAATATCAGTTATAAACTAAAGGTTATACAAACATACACTGAAGAATGTCATCTAATTACTGCTAGCCAAGGAGACCTATAATCAATATAGCATGATGGCGGTAACACATTAGTGAATATAATGAAATCCAAAGTTATTCCCCTAAGGACGCTGATATTGATAGGTGACTTTTACCTTCTTGACCTCTACTTTCTGGTATGTAACAAGGGTACAGCAAATGCAGCGAGATTTTGCAGTCCTATGTACTACTGACAGTGAAGTAGACATGAAAGGTTCAGAACACCTGCATGAAAGAACTGTTCTCTAAGATACTGATCCTTGACTGATATACACAAAAACTTAAGATTGATCCTGAGTACTGCATGTTTACATGGCTGTCATTATAAAGAAAAATACCTTGATGCTGTATTACATTGGAGTGGAGTCTTTCCAGAAAAAACAGACAGAAAGGTCTGTGATAGCCACAGCCTGGGAAACATTTAGAAGCGTTAAAGGGATGAAGTTAGACCAATGGATCTGGTTTTGGATCTGTTTCCAGCCACCTATACAATGTTTTTCAGTAGGACAGGAAAAAAACTGTCAAAAAAACCCAGCAAACAAAGATACTTCTTTAAGAAGGATGAAGTCATTGTTTAATAAAGCAGTCATTTGTTTTTAAGCTGTGCAATAAACATTGTTTTGTACTGATGTTATTCTTTGGAATGAAACTCATTACTGTATCGAAATCTCAGACCCTAATTTTGCAGGCAGTTTTGTTTTGGCAGAAAGGATATCTGTCAATGAAAAGAGACTTGCACAAGCACACTGTGAAAAAATCAAGTAAGTTTTAAGTGTGTATGCTTGAAGGGCAGGATTTAGTTTTCTACTTAAAAAGGTCATCAATGCTCCATAACTGACTACATTTTAAAATTATGTAACTGTCTTTGTTGTCTTCTTGTTTAGATTGAAAAGTGATGGATAGGTACATGTACAAATCTAATCTGTGTCTGGGAGTTGTCTAGTGCATATTGCACAGGGCTGAAATCTTCCACACAATTCTTTGCTGATATATATACAACCAGGTGTCCCAGTATGATGCAGGGACAAATTCTGATGGACTCCTTGGGATGCTAGTCACATCCTAGGCTGTCTACAAAGTGGTCTTATTGACCTGTCTCTGAAAATCTCTATGTTGTTATTTTAAATACAGAGAAGCAAGAAACTGTAAGGCAAGGGCTAGGCTGTGATTTCACTTCTATTCAGATTCTGTAAGTGCCAATTGGCATCTCTCTTAAAGGTGCCAATATCTTTCAGTGTTCCAGAATAAGAAACACAATCAATAGATCTAGATTCTTCAGATAGAGAAGTAAAATTTCAATTCAGTTTTCAGCAAGATTTCTAGACACCAAAGGAGGGCACTTAAGGCACTTAGTTAAATAACTTTCAGTTAGACTATTTCATCAAACCCATTTTAACATTTCCAAGTCCCTAAGTATTGCCAGTCTGAATTCTGCCTAGGAGGAAGAAGTACAAAGTAATGAATCTCAAAGTGACGTGAATGGTCCTTTAGTATTTAATTTTTTGTAAAAAAAATAAATAAAAAACCTCCAAGAAAATAAGAAACTGAAATTATAAGGTTACAGAGAGAAGTAATGATTACAGGAAATGCAGCAAATGGAAGGTGAATGGAAAGTGATTTGGGGGGTGGGGGGATGGACTCACTTTGGGAGACTACAAGTTTGGCTTTGAAAATAAGACAGTCACCAGCAGTGTAAGGTATAGCACCCCTTTTCCTTCTTTTCTCCTTTACTCCATGGAGACTCGCTGACTCCGTGGTGACTTTTAAGCATAGAATATAGGCAAGACAAATATAATACAGAGCAAAATAATATCTTTGGAAAATACTGTAATTTTACACAGCACATATCTGACCTGAATCTCACTGTGGTAAGAAGTTTGTAGGATTTAATACATGTATTGCAGATGCATGTTGGTAATATAAATATCACAAATGAACGTTTAAAAAGTGGTTGGTAAAGCATTGTGCATCAGAGCACAAGCTAGATAGCTATTTATGCACGTAGTTTAGGAAGACACATTTCTGTAGACAGTTTATTGCAATAGTCTGCTAATTTCTCACCTTCCTTTTACTTTTCTGGTCCTGGCTGCTCTCAAGAAAAAAAGAGATGGAATCAGAGGGCTAGGTCTAAACTGAGGTATGAGTTACTGTGTTCCCTTATCTTTACAGTGGGCCTCTGGGAAAGGTTGCCAGTGTTAAATGTGAGGTAGATAAAAACTCTTGAATGGGAGGAGACTGGTCTGTCCACATTCCCCACTGGGAGGTCCTGGGCTCTCTGTCTCAACTCTTCTGTGATTTTAACTTCTCATTCTTCCTTTTCTGGTGATTTCACACATTTCCCATCACAAAAGCTCTTCTTGCTATTACTTGGCTAATAGTCAGAAATATTTATGGCAAGACCTGTCAATTTCTGAACCTGTGAGCTCTCTCATCACAAAGTGCTCCAGATCCTGAGCCTTTCAGAGCGCTAGAGACAAATGAGCCAAATTCAGGAAACTTTGCCAAACATTCAATAAAGCAGTGCAGCCTTTGAACTAGAACTTTGTTTGCCAGCGTAAAATTTTAGCCATGTTAAAATGTTCTGCTGAAAAAAAGAAATCTTTGTATACTAAGGCAATAGCATTGATGTTTCCAGTTTTTAGAAACCCTTTGATAGTTATCACAAGTGCAGTGTGAAAAGGAGGGACCTTAGGTACAGGAATTATGATACCATGGCTTTTGTTTACCCAAGATCAAATAACCAATATCAAAGCTGCAGAGAAAAAGAAAAAGATGTTTTTACAGAGTTGATCAAAATCAATTGGCTTCTTTTGTACCAGACAGTCTACTATGTATATATATTTTTATTCATGGTTCTACTTGGAACATTAGTGGCAGGAATAACTTTGACTTGTGGACTCAGCACCGTAACTGCAATGAGACATTCGTCACTTGAAAACTTGCTATCCAAAAGCCATAAAACATTTCTCCATGTTAAGTCTAAAGGCTTCATCTAGTCTTTGGTACATCTGTTATGATGGACAACCTGAAAATTCAAAGGCAATGGATATAATATGTCTTTTCTGATAGAATAAGGTGTGTATTTTTAAAAAATATAGGGCTACTGTATTGAAATCCTGTTATTTCCATTAGTGAAGCAGGTTCTATCCGTGGGAAGTGGTGATTGTACAGATCATGCCTATCTCTAGGGAGACTTTTTTAATGTATCCATGCCAGCAGCCACTCTTCACCCATCAGAAGTCCAGCTGTCTATTAAGCATCTGACATAATTTGGAAAGGTTATTTTATCAAATAAACTGCAGTTAATTGCTTCTAAATGCTTAAACTGACTATAAGTAAATCATAACTAGACTCCTGACGTGATACTGTGAGTAGTTTTTTCTTCTGAGGTATATCTGCTTCTTTCACACTGCTTTTGGCAATGAAGTAGTATTAAGCAAATAGTCTTAGTTCAGTCATCAGACTGTCTCAAATAGGTGGTCCTGAAATTGGGGATCACAGGCTCTGGAAATGAAGTAAGGGAGTCCCAGGTCCCCAGTGTCACTCATCTTGCAGCCTCCACCGCTCGGTTTTCCTAAGAAACAAACTGATTTTCACCAAAAGACTGCTCAGTAAATAGTCATAGAGAAAGTCTCATGCTCACAGGCTTTTGTCCAAATGTCACAAACAGTTCCCATCCAGTTGCTAAGGCTGTCTGGAGAAACTAGGACTGGTGACCAGTGCCAGTAGGGAGTGCAGAGGTAGATCAGATGAGTTGTAAGTATTGACTGGACAAAACAATTGAAAGCCAAGGAGGAGACATCTGAAATAAGGGGAAGGGCTTGGGAGAAGAGGAGGTAAAAAAGAAGAATAAACTGCTACAGCAGAAATTTTAACTAATGAAGCTGTAATATTTGAAGTCAACATATACATTAAATTTAGAAACCTTTGAAGAGTTACAAATATATTTAATTAAAAGAAAAAACCACGATGTCCCTGTAGATATTGTAAAAAGTGGAGAAACATTACATTAATCAGCTAAATTTTATGCTGCAGGGTCCTACAGATCTAAAATAAATCCAAAAACTTTTAAGATACAATTTTCATATGGAATTAAATCAGTTCCTGCATAGAACATCAAATCTGTTGACTGCTGAGACTCAAAGAAATCCAGGTTGAGATGTATTTAACTGGCTTAACTTGGAACATAGAAAACAACATTATTAACAAATCTTTTTTTCTTTTTTTTTATTTTTTAATTTTTTTCCCCTCAAATATAACTGTTAAAAATGTAAACTGTAAAAGAAATGTTCCATATTCTGGATACTCCTCTCATATGGTATAATCAATATATACAGACCAGCATATTTTTGGCACAAATAGTAGTTTATAGAACTAAACTGAAGAAATACACTCAAGTTGAAGTGTCGCCTACAGAATAGAAAAGGTTACCTGATACAGATAAGACCATATGCCTTTCAGGAATTATTTGTCTTTGTAAATAAAACCTTTAGAATTTCAAACAGTCAGGGAAAAGAAAAGTCTCAATTTCATGGGTCATTTATATTAAGGTTCTCAAAATTAGAATCAAACAAAACAGATTAGACATCCTTATCTTATAGGATGAAGAACTGCTGAAAGTACGAGTATCATTTGCTTCTAAATCATATCTAGTGACAGCTGTGACAGTGGTATATTCAGCAGTTGTTATATTGGGTATATTATTTCCAAAGGTAGATTGGAAATGTTCTATTTCAGGTTCTGTAGATAACGTCACTGCACTCTGAGAGTTAAATGAAAATACCGTGGTGTTAGACAGGATCTTTTCTTCAGAGGATACTATATTAGAAAATGAATTTGAGGATATCTGAATGCAAATATCTTCTGAAATGCAAGCATGGAGATAATGGATGCCATTTATATCTGCTCTAGGTTTACAACTGTGCCCTGCATAACAGTGGCAATCAAATTTTTCTATGAATGTTTGCAGATCTTGAAATGCTGGTTGCCCTTGTAGAGTATATTTTCCATCCTTTGTCATATGAATGACAATATTCTCAGGGTTCAAGTGAAGATAGTCACTGGAATTCCACTTTTTCCGTGCACAAGCACCAGAGTCTTGGCATAACACTTGGCTACAGATTCTGGCTGCCATTGTGACATTGATGATGTATGGGGTCAAAGTCGTCCTAAGGTATCTGTCCAGCGTTCTACATGTGTTCTGTGAAAAGAACATCATATCTGCATAGTTTAGTATGAAAACCATTAAAATGCTGTCCTTCTAATAACATTACCATAGCGAATGTTTCTCCTGAGATTTTGGATGTAGTTATAACTGGCTGTTGGAAGCAGGTTTATCTGAGAAGTTCAGGGATCACAGCAACTTTATATTGGGTAGTTGCTGGAGAAGTTACAAAAACCACTTATATCAGAAAGCAGCTCTCAGAATCACAGAATGTTAGGGGTTAGAAGATCATCGAGTCCAACCCCCCTGCCAGAGCGGGACAAAACTAGCCCAGATCACGCAGAAATGCATCATTTTATCTGTGTATTTCATGTCTCATTTAGAATCAGACACATTTAAAGAAGTTACATGAAGGATTGAAGTTCCTTTTTATGTCTTGAAGGTTTGAAGGGATCTTGGAAGAAAACCACTTCTTCAGCCTGAACAAATAATTTTTCTGTCATATAATCTCTATAAGAATCCTCCATTTTCTTCTGACCCAAATATCTCCAGGAGTAGGAAGCTTTCACAGCATTTTTGAATGGAAAGCATTTTGGGAGGATGGTCAAATTGAAAGTAGGCTAAAATAATTGTTCATTCTAATTGACGATGAAGTTGGCATATATTCTGTGTATGCTTGGCACAGTTTAATAACCTGAGTCTTTGGGAACTCTTTATTTCTGACGGTATGTCTCCATAGGGCATTTACCCTAATGCCACATATAGATACACTTAATATTCACACCTATGGAGATCACTTCAGTGAACCCAAGGTTACATGTAGGTTTTCTGTTTTATTTTGATTTATATATGAAAACCTGCCTAGAAATTTTGGTTGATGCAATTCTTGCAGAAGTGAAGCTCAGAGTAATGTTACATTGCTGAAAGGTTACTGACTGTGATAGCTGTTAGAACAAAAAGGTCTGATTAGTGCACAAATACATAGTCTGACTGGACTGTGGAAAGTTCTGTTTCGTCACACAAATCTCAAAATTCAAGCACTAAAACTTGTTGCTCATCTATGTCCTAGTGATGGGGTAATGAACAAAAAAGCTTCAAGTGCAACCGATGTCCTTTCTCAAAGTCAGGCACATACCAAAACTTCAAAGTGGGATGCTTTGGGGAAATTTGACTCTTACAGAGCTGTGGAGTTTATTTGGCCATGCTTTCTGTGACAGGAGGCACAGCAGTGCTAAAAAATTTCAATTCTTTACTCTCAGAAGAGTTCAGAAGAGTCTTCCTATACAGTACTTGCTTATATCTAGCTTGCCTGGGTATGAATGAGTGAGTTTGAAAGATTTGAACATCCTTGTAACAACATTTCTCAAACTATGTATTTGACCTTCCTAAAAAAAAAAAATATTTTTTTTTTCCTCTTCTGACTCAGCTCTTTCTTACAATGAAATTAATCAAAGTACTATTTACAACATACAAAATAGGCAAGAGCTGAAATTTCACAGACTGAGTTTTACCAGTGCTTTAAATATTATTGCTAAGTGCACCACTTTAAAAAGTATTTTAAAAATTGTTGTGGGCAAGCACAAGTAATTTTTTCTGTACCTCATGACTGGAATGTAATGAAGATAGAGGAATTATTCACTTAAATTAACTAAATAAGTGTGAACTTGCCTACAGTTGTCATGGTAGCTTGTCCAGTTACTCAGAGCCAACACTGATACTTTGCAAGATTGAACCCTTGTTCTGTGTAGTCAATGACAATCTTCATAAGCCTCAAACATGATTGTTTTCTGACTAGAGAAGACTGCTGGCAATATGGAGTCATCATTTTAAAGTAGAAGATACAATGTAAGTAATCAGAACTTTTTATATCCTTTTCACTTTACTGCTCTTTAAAAATGTCATGTGATAATTAATCTGGCATACCTTATTTTGTGTTAAATTCATATCACCCCAGATCACAATTCCAGAAGCACCCAGTGCAGCAGATTCTCCAATGGTATTTACTAGGTCATCCTGAGGGAAAATGTGCAAAGAATCATGCTAATGTAAGTAAGCTATAACATAAGGCCAAAAGGTATAATGCCTATCATAAATTACATATCCAAAATAACTACTTTGAAGACAGAAAGCAATTATACACGATGCAAACATTCTGTTCTCAATTACACTATTTTATTCAGGGACTGGGTTGCATAGGCAATGCCAGAAAACGTTGCCAACTATATCCAATTTATATATGTCATCTGGTTAGAAAAACAAGGCTGTAAAACTGAGCCAATGGTTAGGTTAGGCATATGACATACACTCGTCCAACCATTTTAAATTTTATTTTGCTTCATTGCCTCAGAGTTGGTAGTAACTGGTTTCAGTAATGCTGACTGAAGCAGAGGCTGGAAAGAATGTATTTATGTGTTATTTGGTTTTGGTTGGTTGGGTTTTTTTACTTTACTTAATTTCAGTTACCAGAAAGTGCTAAAAGTGCTAAAGCAGAAAAGTAGCAAGAGAAAAAGCTTTCCCCCACAGGAGTCTTATTTCTCCAGCGAATGGCTCTGGCCTTTTACAGAGATTGATTTGGGAAATGTGTTTCTGCTCAGTTCCCTTTTAGGGTCATCTATTAGCCCAGCCTTAACAAAATTTTAAAACCCATCTGGGATGGGAGAAGACTATGCGTAGAAAAAGAACAAGCTAAAACCAAGTTACTGTGGGGCATGGGTCACAGAAAGGAAAAACATAAGGATTACAGGATTTAAATTATTAACTACAAATCCATAAGGGGCCTTGACAGCACCCCTTGCTTTCTGAAGGTATCCATGGGGCTGGGGGCAATGACTCGTGATGCTCTGTCTAGAACGTGAGAGGACGCTAGGCACAATGCTGTCATCAGGACCACAAACTCAAACTTCCCTTTCCTTTCCTCATGGCCTGGATGACCAAGAAGACATTCCCCAGACTGGTGGTAACTCTGGTAGGGTATAAAAACATAAAGGGAAAAGTGTAGCCAGAACTACAGTAAGATGATTAGACCTTAATCAGAGCCTAACCTTCACTAACCCATGAGATGCTGACATACCATTTATAAAGTTCCTTAAGTACAGCTAAGGACAGAATTTTCTCACTACCTTTTGAAGCCTTTTTTAAGGAAAAGAAAGACTTGCTTTTACTGGGGTTTTTTTTGTGTCTGGTTTGTTGGGGTTTCTTTTCCCTATACTTTAAAAAGCAGATATTAAGGCAGCTCAGCTTTATTAATTCTCTTAGGAAGAGGTTACTCATATTTCTTTCCTCTGTCTTAATATACTAAATACGCTTTCTAACCTTGCAATATTTTTCTACATGTGAGGACTACTCAGAGAATAAAACATGATTTGATAAATGTCATGAAGAAGGTTTGAAACGAGACCCCTCAGTGTTCCATTTGATCAAATTTCTTTAACAGATTAATTAATTTTTTTATACGAAATATACACACTTTTTTTTTTCTGGTAAAAGTTCTCATATTTGCTAAATAAACATTACCTTGCCATTTCTTTCCACATAAATTTGAAATATTTAAGGTCTAGCTCTACTCACCTGGGAGAGGTATTCCTCATAGACATCTGTGAATACTGGACGCGTATATACAAAAACTGGAAGTGGGTGAGTAGAATTGGAGACATATGAAATTCTAATGGCTTCTTGAACTCTGTTGCGAACAAAGAGCTGGGCATTTCTGGAAGATCTTAAGGCTGTCTCTAGATAAACAGATGGATAAAGTGCTGTGCTTTTCTCCCACAACCAATTAAGCTCATTATTTCTTTCTATTTCAATATCTAAACAGGTTCCTGTATAATTGTGTGGGTTTTGTTTGTAATCATAGTTATAACAGTCTGGATAAAGGTAATATCCCCACAGACGATTTGGCTTCATTTCTATGCCCAGCTTTAAAGATTCCAACATAATTGATTTTGCTGCAGCTTCAAATTCCATTTTAGCTATAGTCTTGGCTTCAGCTTCTGATAGACTGAGGTCTCTCTGCTGAACCAGTTCAATGGATTCCTGTCTATAAATGTCTTTTGATCCCCAGTTCCTTATCCACACAGGTCTCCAGTTTTCCCAGTCAATGACAGCCAATCCAAACTGTTCATCTGAAGGAATATAGAACTGGATGTCCTCTTTGGCCTTTTTTAAATGATTCTCCAGCAGAGAGAGTTGAGGGAGTCCTCCATTGAACGCCTGTCCTGTGATTTCATTTTTGTAAGGATAGTAGCCAAGCCTGTCTGGGTAGAAAAGAGTGATGTTTTGCCCAATAGATGTCTTCAGCGTGCTTCCAATGAGAGAAAAATATTTCATATCCAGTTGCACTCCAGTCCTTTCGGTACAAAGTTCTGTAGGAGCATTCCAGATAGAAAGGAAAGGTGAATTAGAAACAAGTGGGCGAGCTCTTATGTTCAAAGATGAGCAGCAAGAAACTAGAAGAGTGGCGAACACCATACCGGACACTATCGGATTCATACAGGTAACACAGGTACCAAAGCTTTGTATTTGTCTTAGAGTTTCCATTGTAGCATATGCAGTGACATTAGATGTTTCTGATCAGACAAAAATTCAGTCCTCTGTGGGTATTCAGAAGGCTGGTAGTCTGTCAAAATCTTTACCATACAATATATTTCTTCAGATTAATACCTATTCAGCAATATTCCTTAGGTGTGAACTAGGGGTGTCCTTTATACAGGGCTTTCTGTCACTTCAGGCTGCAGGAAACCTTTCAACAGCTGAGGCCTAATAGACAGAAAGAGACAAATGTGGTTTAAATAAGATATGATAAATGCTTCATTTCTAACAATAAAACAAATATCATTTGTGATTTTGAATATATGGTAATCTTTGAATAAAATTTCCCCTTGGAGGAAAGCACAATGTACAATCATAGAGGAAATAAACTGTATGTAGATAAAATTGTATATATATTAAAAGGAGATATAAAATTGACAGTAGAATGGTATTCAGTGAGTCAAGGATCAGAAAGAGTCAGAGTAGGAGTCAGAGCCAGGACTCAGTAGTCCTGGTCCGTGACTGATGTCTGTAAACATAAGCAGTCACATGTCTTCTCTTAATCAACAGTAATCTATATGTAATATTTCTCACCTATCTCAAATTTAGGTTTTAAATCATTAATTTTACAGGGCATTTAGGGGAAGATACAAGATTACACAAAACTGGAATCTGGAATGTTGTACACACATAAGAAAATAATCCATGTACACTCATTTAACTTGGTGAGGTATCTGATATATCACAGGCACTCATCTTCTGTAAAAAGTTCTTTTAAACAGGTTCAAAAGCTGCACATCATCTTGGTGCATGGTCTTCTGTATGTTGCTTGAGGCAATTTGAGCTCTACAGATTAAGTGACCACTAGTTCAAATATACCCAGGGAAGTAATTCATTAGGAAAGCTGAGATTGCTGACTATGGATGTGTGGACAGTCACTTACTTTTATTTAAGAACATAATGGTGGTGGTGGCAGTCATGGTGTGATCATTGACTTTCACATAGTAGCCCAGAAGCTAAACCATTCCTCTGTGCAGTACCTCCCCTGAATCCCTTTTCCTCAAGATTTTGAAATGATTCGAACCTGGATCTGTCACTTCCCATGGAGGCCTAATGATAAGGCCTGTAAGAGTGCGCATGAAAATAAAGAAGTTGCCATGAAGTGGACCACAGGGTGGCTTGTAATGTAAAATCTGAGGACAGATTAAAAAAAAAAAGCAAATGATGTTTTGATTTGCATTTATTCAGCTAGGAGAGAAAGTTGAAAAATCTCTGGTCCTTGCACCATTAATTATCTCTCTCCCTCTGTTTGTCTTTTCTGTGGCTACTTTAATGTAAAATTTCTAGGCTGTATGAGCAGAAAATCATAGATGTCTCTTACCCCAACGGTGCATATAGACAACAGGTTGCTGTTATTCTGCATTTGCATTTCTTTCATCATCCCTCTGGCTGCATGATTGTATTTTTGACTTGTTTCTATAAAATGTCAAAACACCTCCATTCATCAAATTGTTGCATACCCAGAAAAGTTTGACAATATAATGAGAGGTCGATGGAGACTTGAACCTTCCTAAATATAGCTTCAAGCCAGGGATTGTTGTAGTAGTATAATGAGATTCCCTGAGTGTTCACTCAGTTTGATCACATCTGGATCTACTGAAAACTCCAGATTTGCTTATCTCTAGATATCTCTAGAGATAATTCTGGGATTCTTCTTCATTTGAGGGTAATTTGCCTCTTCTGAGGATTAGAAGAAAATGTAAAACAAATGGAAAAGTTTCACTGAAGGAGGAGATCTTCAGGAGTTGGGTTTCCCAGAGGACAGGTTTTGCATTACAGGGACCTTCATGAATGCCAGAACCCAGACACTTAGTTTCCCAGATTAGCAAGTCTATTTTGCAGACCCCACTTTGCATCTTCCTCATCCATCATTTCTGATGCCAACACACCATAGGGATATTTTCCCTCTTAATCTTTCTCTTCCTGGGCACTCCGCCAGCTCTTGGTCATTGTGTCAGTAGAGAAGTGCATAGCTGCTAGCCGTTCCTTTTGCCGAGTCCCCAGCCTAGCTGAGGAGGGAAAAACAGCCAACAGCCAATTCAATTTTCTTGTTTTAGGACCAGCACATGTGAACGAAACCAGCTACTCAAAGACACAAGCATGCACAGCCGACAGACTGTTGAACCAGCATCAGTAGCAAGGGTTCTTGGGAGAGGGTTTGGCAGCAGAGGAGGCTTTTTTTTTTTTTTTTCCCTCCCAAAACAGAAGCTTATAGTGCCAGTGAAGGAAACAGAAGTAGAACAGCAGAAAGTACACCCGTGCAGTATCAGACATCCCTTCAGAACTCATCTGCAGGTATATGAAAGACAGGTAAGGAAGGGAAGGAAAATGTAGCATAGGTGGTGAGGTGGAATGTACAGCAAAGCTAGAACTACAACAGCTTCCTCCCACCAGCCATGACAGAATCTGTTTTCTCAGTCTCACTCCTTCCAAGTCTCTAGAGCCCAATTTCTGACCATAAGGCAAGGAATTTAAAGCACATGCTACATTCTCTATCAGAAATGTCATTAGTACCTCTCTTCCACAGACCAACACCAACTTTCAGGTACAGTTTTGTCCCTGTCATCCTCTTTCCCTCGATATAATACAAATGGCTTTTGCACCACAGTGTCCACAGTGCTATGCACATACCTGTGAAGAGTTCTTTGTATGCTTTCAGAAATAGATGAATTCTGCTTTAATGTAGTTCTGCACTTCTTTGTTTAATTTAGCATTTTTGGACTCCTTTACAGGAAAGCTTTTCATTCTTTCTTCAATGGACAAGTTTTCATCAACATTTTGGAAGAAATGGAAACCAATTGTTTGAAGGCTAAATTACCAATCAGAAAGGCCCAGAGCTGTAAAGGAAAAGTGAAATCACAGACACCCAAGACCTTAGGGTTATGAGGTATGTATGACTGCTTATTGCTTTCATATTAATTTTAAAATAAAAATTAAAAAAAAAAAGTTCTATCCTCTTTTATGATCAAGCTTTTTGGTTTTCTTGGGATAACGAACAAGCAGCAGTAGATAGCTCTGTTTTGGATTCCCTCACCTAGTCTTCAGTTGTACATTTCACTTTGATCTTATAAAAGCCTTATCAATCACAGTGGGCAAACAAATTTTTGTTATAGAAGCAGTGGATGGACTGAAGTCTAAACATTCATATAGATATTTCATCATTCCATAGCTGCTGATGTGATAACTAAGGAAATCCTGCCAAGAAGCAATTTCATAAGCTAGACTTGGATCATAAATTAAATTACCAGGAAAGAAGGTATGGCTCTGTTCATTGAAATGCTCCAAGAGCACTTCCTCCTCTGCATGGCATCTGCTTCATGAGACTTGTAGAAAACAGGGAGGGCTTCATGCACTTCCTCCAACTGCCTGAAGATGACAGCAGGAAAAAGACATCTCAGCTTTCTTAGTCTCTTCTCATATGACAAAAGCTATAATCTCTTATTCATCTTTGTAGCAATTCTCTGGACTTGCTCCTCTACGTCCACTTCTTTCTTTCCCTTTAATTTCTGGCACATTCCTGGTGTGGCACCACCGGTGCTAAATAGAAGAAAATAATCACATTCCTTGCCCCGCTGGTGACAGATACTCTTGTAAATCCCACCCAGGAGGCTGTTGCTCTTCATTGCTGCAAAGACATATTGCTCACTCGAATCAACTTAGTGTCTACCATGACCTCCTAGAGCTTTTCCTGCAACTGCTTTCCATCCAGTTGGCTCACAAGCTGTACTGGTGCATGGGGTTATTCCTCTCCAGGTGTGGGACTTTCAATTTGCTTTTGGTGAACTTTGTAACATTCCTGTCAGCCTGTTTCCGTAGCTTGGGGAGGTCTCTTTAAATGGTAGCATGATCTTCTGGCTTATTGGCCACTCCTCCCAAATTTGCATTGTTTGCAAACTTGCCAAGGGAGCAGTCTGTCCCATCGCTCAGATAATTAAGATGTTAAAAGAGTATTGGGACTAGTATGAGCCCTAAGTGTACATCACTAGAAACAGGCTTCCAGGTGGGCATTGATGGGCATCCAGATGGACTTCCTGGCACAGATCACAACCCTTTGAGACCGACAGTTCAGCCAGTTTTCAGTTTCACTGCCCATTTATCTAGTTTGCATTCGGCCAGTGAGAATGTTACGGGAGACAGCATTGAAAGCCTTGCTAAAATAAAGATCAACAATACCCATTTCTCTCCCATTGTCCAGTATGCCAGTAATGTTGTTGCAAAAGGCTGTCAGGTCAGGGAGGCATGATTTCCTCATAGTTAATCCATGCTAATTTGAATCATGTTCTTGTGCTTAATGTTTGGAAATGTTTTCCAGAATTACTTGCTCTGACAACCTCCCAGAGATGGAGGTGATGCTGGGCTGACAAGCCTGTAGTTCCTTGGATCTCCTTTTCTTGCCTTCTTTATTAGGAGTGACATTTGCTTTCTTCCAGTCCTCAAAACCCTCCCCCAGCCACCATGAGCTCTCAAATATCATATAGTGGCCTTATAATGACATGAGCCAGCTTCTTCAGCACATAAAGTTCCTTGAGGGCATATATCATTGTGTCCTGTAGACTTGTGTACATCCGGTTTGCTTAAATGTTCCCTAACCTAATCCTCCTCCACTGAATACAAGCCTTCTTCCAGTCTTTCCTATGGGTCTAAGGAGACTGGGATCCCAAAAGGACAATCTTTACTGGAAAGACTGAGGTGGAAGAGTTATTGAGTACCTCTTCCTCCTCCATGTCATTTTCCACTGCATCTCCTGCCTGCCCCATTCAGCACTGCGCCCACATTTTCCCTTGTCTTTCACTGCTATTTTAGACCTGTAGAAACCCTTCATGTTATCCTTCACATCTCTTGCCAGATTCAACTCCAACTGGGCTTTGGCTTTCTTAACCCCATCCTTGCACCTCAGACCATGTCTCTCTATTCTTCCCAGTTCACCTGTCCCCGCTTCCACCTCATGTGTGCTTCTCCTTACATCTGAATTTTGTAAGGAGCTATTCCTACCTATGCTTGATTTCTTGCGTGTGGAAATGGACTGTCTCTGAGCTTGGAAAAGGTGATTCACAACAGTCAGCCAGCTCCTGAACCCTTCTTGTCTCCAGGGCTGTCTCCCATGCGATTCTTCCAAACTGATGCCTGAAGACACCAAAGTGTGCTCTCCTGAAGGCAGTGGTTATGATCCTGTCCTTTGGCTTGTTCCCTTTTTTCAGGATCCTGAACTCCACCATCTCATAGTCACTGTAGCCAAGACTGCTCCCAACCTTCACCTTCCCTTTTTGTAACTCTGAGGTCCAACAGAGCATCTCCCCTTACTCCTACATTACCCTAAGTGACAATTCCTAAAATGGCACAGACTGAGACTTCCAGAACAAACTAGAATAATTCCATATTGAAATTCTGGAGGAGAACATTTCCCACTTATGCAGATACAGATTATTTAAATGAAGTAAAGTTATCACACATAAAGAGCTGAGATAAACTGGCATTTGCCAGGACATTGATCCTGTTTTTGTCATAACAAACTGGGATCACCTCAGAAAGCAGCTGTAAGAGTAGTTCTGCTTTTACCATGCCTGGGGCTCTGGTTATGAAAGATTTTTTTTGCCCCTATTGAAGTCAGAAAACTACAGGCAACAGATTTTATTCTTTGTTTGTGTAAGGTTTTTTTTTATAAGCAGATTTCAGTAATAGGCTGATTTGATGTAGAGGAAAAGAGAAAAGCATTGTTTTGAATACTATACTTACTGATTTAACTAGAACTCATTTAGTATTGGCTAGTCTTGCAGTTTGATTTAACTGATTGTTGGGAAACAGTTCTCCTCCAAATCTTGCTGTAATGTACTCTGCTGGGTTAATAGATTATTTTATGTGCTAGTTTGCAGTTAAAAGCATTGCCTTTGGCCCAGCCTAATGATGACAGCTTTGATAAATGTTACTCTTTTCAGTTTCCTTGAATGTCGGTCTAAGTGTGCAGAGTCATAAAGCAGCCCTGGTATTTGTCAAAAAGTCAATATCTTTACAATATATTAACACTAATTGTTCTGGGGCTACCCAACTAGAAGTACATACTGATGGATCTAAATGCCCTTAGTCTAGGGAAATAGCTTCTGCTTTAGATTTTCCTGAATTTGGCATTTATAAAGGTTAAGTATTATAGGAAATCATAAGAATTTTCTTGGATTAATTATTTAACCATTTTTCACAGCATAAACTGGACTGCAGAAACACAAATGATTGAAAATGAAAATGTGCTCCTGTATTTTGGTACCTACACAGTTATAGATAAGAAAAGAAAATGTCCCACCTGGCCAAAGACAGTAGAAGATAAGGGAGAGGAGTACTATACATACCTTTGAACTTCACAGAAATATTATGCACCACAACCAGATAATGTGTCCCATCAAAAATCATTGATTATGTTGTTTGGCTTATATTCAAGAAGTGCCACCTAAATGTTAAAATTCAGCTTTGGGTATTTTATGAAAATTAAACATGAGAGTTCACGTTTAGTCTTGAAATAATTAGACATCGCTTAGTCAAGTCAGATCTGCTAACATTAAAATTAAACTTAAGCCTATACACACAACTAGTATATGACACTCTTATGTTAATAGTCTTAAGCACACTTCTCACATTTCAAGCAACAGTCCATAAAAATCTCACACTTTCCCTGTCATACTTTGAACACCGAGAACACAGGGGTGATTTTCACAACTTCTTAGGGACAAGGTGAGTGCTACTGAGGTATCTGGCTGAACAACAGCACGTAAGAACACTTCTAAGCCTGAGACCATCACTATAATTATTGGTATGATTATGGATTATGTAGTTTAAGTGTTTATCAATTGTTTCTTGCATTGCAAACAGCATGTGTTTCTGCCTATTAATGGCATCAAATAATAACAGAAATTTCTGATGTGAACAGTGGTCAGCCTTTTCCCTTTGCTGAGGAAAATACAGATACAAAAGTTTGCATGTGGAGATGCCACTTTTTTTTTTTTTTTTTTTTTGGGTGGGGCAGAAGAGTCTAGCTCTTTAAATCTTTACATTTTAGTCTTTAAATCCCTGTAAAGCTGTGGTGTAAAATACGTTATCTGTACAAGGTCAGATATGCAGATGGGACCAGAATATTGAAGATTTAGTCTGTATACTTTTGTTTTTGTAGCTACATTAGTGTAAAAATAACTCCCAACATTACAGACTAAACATGGTACTAGACAGTGTAACTTTAGAAGTTCTTGGGAAAAGTTGCTTTCTATCTTGCTTTTTCTGAAGGCTGTGAAAATCCAAAGCTATGAAAGATGTCTAAAGACTCAACTCCAGCTTCTGTGAAGAGATCAGCACTGATTAAGTTCTAAGGAAAAATAGAATAGACTCCTAAAGAGCAGAGGAACAGACTGAGGATATGTTTACATAAGTGTTAACATATTTAAACGTGGAACCTGAAGAAGGTGTTGGTGGGTTTTTTTGGTTGGTTGGGTTTGGGGTTTTTTGTTGTTGTTGTGGGTTTTTTTTTGTTTATTTGGTTTGGTTGTTTGTTGGTTTGGTGTTTTGGTGTTTGGGGTTTTTTTTGTGTTGTTTGGGGGGTTTTTTGGGGGGGGGGTTTAAATGTGTCTGACATCCCTCCTGCCCTGTTCTTGGGTGCTCCAGGTGGTGCTGTTGTAAGAAACAACCCCATTCTTTTCCATTTTTGCTGTGGAGGGGTCCTTCACCTGGGTGAATGGAACAGTATCACCGCTAGAATTTTGATTTAGAAAGGGTTTAAACACTCCTGCTTTTTTTAAAGGTGCATGTCCTGGACTAGAAGCTGCTTGTTCATTGCAAACAGATGTCAGAGTAATGAAATAGCCACAAAAGAAAGGGAAGAATAACCTTGTAGTTATATTGCATTCCCCACGTGGGTCATTTTGGCATGTCTAAAAGAAAAGCCAATACTAGTTAACACAAACACACACCAGTGTTGCAAGGATAACGTTAACGCATGTGAGGAATAAATAGGAAGCTCCTTAGAAAGAAGGTCCACCTCTGAAAGTATGAACCATATGTGATGCACAGCTGATGGCAAGTTTAACCTGATCAAACGTTAAGTGTGAAGAATGGTCTTTGCCTAGTATGCTGTAGCCTTGTTGTTAAGAATGCATTCAGCAGCACTTGTCTGTAAGGTCAGAATTTGGTAAGCACTTATTTTGACAGTACTTTCTATACTTAAGGAAGGGTGGAGTTTTAGTCTTCTCAGCTGGTCCAGGGAAACTCTTTATGAGGCCACATAATAAATTGTTCAGCCAAATAAATACCTCAGCCAAAAGAAGAGGGAGGAAGGGTTGGTTTTTTTAATGACTAAGTACATGAACCAGCAAAACTGGCTAGTTTAGCCACCATGAAATGCTTGTCAAACTACACCCCAGTTCTGTGACTGTCCTTATCATCAAGAACTGCCAAACCATCTCTTTCATCATTGCTCACTCCCATTCTTGGGTTCTGTTTCCGAGTCCAGGGCAATGAGTGCATGAGGACCTGAAGCCCGAGAAAACTTCCAAACCAATTTCTGCACTGGCATTCCTGACTGGTGCTTGTGGAAGAAATCAAATATGCCAGTGATGGTCAGAAACTGAACATTCAGGCTGCAGACAGTCCCCCTTAAAATATATATATGCAAAAGATTTAGTCAAACTACTGTTCAGTTATTTAAACCTGAGTCCACAATATGTTTTCACTAATATGTCTTAGTTATTTCTTATAGTTTTATGACTACTTCTGTGTTCCATGACTAATTTCAAATGTTAGTAAAAACTCTGTCTCATCATTCTCTTCCCTTCCCCCCCCCCCCTTGAAGTTCTAATTCTCAATTTTATAAAAAATTCTTAATATCCTAACAGCATGTTTATTGATGTTCTAATTTGGTTTTTAGCAAGTTAGCCAAATAAACTGTCTGAACACATTGCCAAGAGTATTTGGGAAATTTCCTATGCTGTATAATGTATAATTAGGCTTGGCAGAACTCAGATTCTGTAATGACAGTTTCCATTGCACGGGAATCAGGGACAAGATAAAGAATCCATCACGTGTCACCTTGCAGGACCTTCCATCTTGTGAAGTTATTCTGCAAAATGTTCAGTCTGCTGAATCTGTAGTGCTTTATGGCAAAACAAGTCCAAACATATTTTTACAGCAGGAAATGTGTTACTAGTCTAATATTATATTTAAAAAATTATCATATATCTAACATTAGTATCAATAAGTATACAGCTAATTGAAGTGCAGATCAGCCTGGGAGAATAGTTGGATAAGATTTCTGTACTACATTACTACTACTCTAATGTAGAATATTGGGCAAATAGGCCAATTTTTTTAAAAACAACTAGTGGTTTTCTTTGGTTTGTGTTTAGTCAAATAATTTTCACTGTATTACACTAAATTCTCTTGAATAATTCTAATTATAAGCCTTAAAACCAAACCAAACCTAACCAGATTTCCTTTGGTTTATTCAACCTGTTCTTTCTTACTACCCGACAAAGTTGTAGATAACATTTTCATAGAATTCTAGAATGCAGCCTTATCTTGTATGCCAATATCATTTTAAACTCTTTTGGACAGCAATTTTTTCAAAGAGCTGTAGTGCAGATGACTGTGCACTTGGACCTGCAGTTCAAGAATAGGCTTCCTAAGCAGTTTTGTGGATCTTCTCAGTAAGCTCATCCAAACACAAAATATTACAGTTACAAATGTATAGACAAAGTATCAAAGGGAACCCAACCTATGGAGGATTATAATACACTATTAATAACCATGTATGATCATTATCTCCTGTAAGAATATTATTTTGAAAAACAGAAGTTTGAATGGAACATAGTAATAAAAGATATTTTTCTAAGCCTTCACTCAGCACAGAAATAACTACAGTACATTTTTGGACAAACCAGATGGCATTTCGCATTTGTGTTAAAAATATTTCCAACAACAAATCATTACCCAAGTCTAGGGATTAATATGAAAAAAAAAAAATATCTACACTGTACAAAAGTAGCTGTGCCTTTGAAAGAGGTGAGATTGCTCTGGAGAACATCTGCGGAAGAGACAGAACTGGCATTTGCTTAATCCTTGGAAAGAATGCCAGCAGCCAATTCTAAATGTGAAACAGTTTAGTCCCAGAATTATGCCCTTTTTTTGAGGAGAAAAAAAAAAATAAAATAAAATCTTTCTTGAAAGTTGATAGTAGCATTCTCTTATAAAAATACAGAGGCAGATATACCCCTGGAGTAAACCCAACCTACATGGATGAAATTGTTCCAGGATTTTCAGTAGCAACGCTTCATAGCTACAGTGACAGGAGGCGGAGGTAGGAGGGGGTCCTCAAAGAGAATTACCCTTGGAAATAAATATGTATTATTAACATCATACCAGTTTATATATTAACATCTGTCTTCACAGTATGTGATTTCAAGTTCTCTTGTGCTGTACCTGAATGCTCTTTTTAAGCTTCCTCTCCTGGGACTGGAATTCATTCCATATTCCTTTCTCCCACATGATTGTATTTATTTATTTATATACAATCTGAGCAAAATAGGAAACTGCAGTAAAGAAATGGACCTTCTTCAAGAGTAAATTTCTCTTTCCTACTGTGTCCCTTTTCACCTGCTGTTTCTTTACAATCCTCATAGTCTTCTGTTATTTTGATTAAACCTACTAACACCGAGGAGCCAGTGTAATTGCCACCCATCCCTGGAGATAAGCAAGCAGATGTTAAAATTCTCAAAACAAAGGTGAGTACAAAGCTATGCAGAACGCCGGTGATTTATAGAGGAGACATTAGCATTATCGAGCACTGTTTGGGAAACTGTTATGCAAAGAATCAACAGTTTCAATTGAAAAGAAGAAAGGAGCACAGTTGGACCTGCCTAAGCAAGCACATTAACATAGCCCCTGGAGAAAGCCTAAGCAGAAGGATTTGCAGCGAGTGAGCTGAAAGCAGAAGCTGGTGGCTCTGAGCAAACAGCAATCCCTCTTTGTTTGGATCTGCCACAGCTAAGGAGGCAAAGCTGGTGCCATCCTTATGGGTGAACAGCCGGGATACCTGACCTCATCACCATCTCTTCTTCTGACTGAAATAGCCTACAGAGTCTCACAAGTTTTGACTGAAGAACAAAGCTGAGAGACAATGAAGCCTTTTTAAGGATTTTTAAGGATAAGAGACATTAACTAGTGTGTTGAGAGAGTGAGTTTGGACCACTTGCCACAGAAGCTGGGATATAGACAGCACGTGCCATTAAGGCCTGGCTCTCACTGCCCACATCTTCCCCCTCTGAGATTTCTCCTGGTTGGAGGTTTCAGGAGAGCCCCTTGCCAAACCACACCTGGGCAGGGACTGCCCAGCATATGCTTGATTGCTTATCATCAACTGACTCAAACCTCTCGCCTCTGATATTTTGTGGATTGCCTTGCCCATCTGTGGCTGCATATAATTATTACACTACAACATATCATTTACTCTAGTGGAAAGGATAAAAAACATTCATGTTGTCTTTTACTTCACCCCTGTCTTTTTAGAGGCATTCCCTGGGACCAAATAACTTCTTATTAAGCTTCCCCAAGCCTAAGTTTATTCCCTTAGAGTCCTCTAAAGAAACAAGAATCCATGTTAGCCTACACTTACCTGTAAATGCAACCTGTTCCCACCCCCTGAGAAAAAAATGTTTAACAATTTAACCTAAAACCCTAGAAACAAGTGTTATTTAAAGTAAAATTGGTTTAATAATTTTGTTGGTATGGAGACAAAGATTTTACTCAGTATCTATGACAGCTGTGTATTTGCACTAGATTTCTTGTGTGCATAATAGTTCAATGAATCACTTGCATGGAAAAAAAAAACAAACCCCAAACTTACTGAGAGAGAAACAGGTGATAGTATCACGCATGGTTCATAACAGTGGTTGTTACACCTCATGGTTTCTGACAATTTTTCTGGAAAGTCCTACCAAAATTTACCTCCCCTCTCTCAAGATTTAAGTTTCAAAATAGTAAAAAAATTAAGCAACATAAAAATAAGCAGTAAATACTCACCTACATGATTCCACAGGTTGGGGCTTGCTGGACTGAATGAAGAGGTGAGCAGACAAAATAATTAGCCTTGTCTGGAAAGGCAGGGCTCTGTCCCAGCCAATTGGGATTTGTCATTTGGTGAAAACCTTAGCATAATTATAGGGTAGTTGATTAAAGGTGTCTCCTGTCACAGCTGATTGCAGTACATAGTATGACAACACATTACCTGTCAGAGGCCTTACACCATGTTTTATAGTCTACTGAACAAATGCTTTGAAGGAGTTCTTTTCTTCTAAAGTAAGAAATATTTTATAGTTTGACTTAATTGTGTTTTTTGATGGATAAAGTAAAGGTAAAAGTTTTGTTTTGCTTTTTTCAATGGCTATGCAGAAATGGGGTAGGGGGAAGCAAAACTGAATTCTGCATTGCCAGAGCATAGAGTACCCCCAGGTGGTGCATCCACACTTTGCAGGAAACAGGGTCACAGGAGGACATCCTCCACTGGCAAGCAGATGCAGAGGTTGCTGTGCTTGGAGATCACTGAACTGAGCACCACATTTAGCCCTCTTGTTACTCTCGTAGAAATTTGGGCAGGACTAACTGGAGCATCCCTAGCAGATGCTGATGTAAGGTATGTTAATGCCCACATAAAGATCATTAAAAATCTTCCACCGTTGTTGAACTCCCAGCTCTGGTTCTTCTCACACAGCAATAGCACTTTGGGTTGAGGTCTCCTCACAGCAATGGGTTGGCAGGGTAGTGCCATGGGTTAGAGAAGTTTTGAGTGGCAGACCCTCAGCTGTACTTGCAATATGACAATTTAAAATGTTTTTTTTTTCTCCCTCAGCATAAAACCAATTTTGTCTTTGAAATCAATTTCAGCCTCAAGACTTTTATTATCAAAACACTTTTGTCATTTAAAATGTCATACATCGTTTTCTTTGTGTAATATTTTTACTAAGTTTTTGGTACTCTGTGACTTATCCTTCTTAAATGTATAAAATTATAAATCCCCAAAATGACAAAACAGTCAAAATATTCAGTTATCCTATTTTTTAAGGTCAGATGTAGTGCAATGATTTTAAATAATTATTTAGAATAAAAATATTAGAAAAAATGTTTAAAAATAGTTTATAAAACTTTTCTAAAATAATGAGAAAAAATACTCTAAAACAGTTTGCCATGATGAAGAAACAAGATGGAATAAAATTTTTCAAAATATGTATTGACATTATCATTCCTCAGTAATACATAACTGTATGTTACTCTTCTGTAAGAATTTTAATACAATATTGATTGGTAGAAGTCTAGAGAAAATGAAAATTAAGCTTTGGAATTTTAAATATTAATGCTAAAATTTTATTTTGTCTGGGTTGAATTCTCCCACCTGCTATTTTTGTGAAACAAAATACTATCGTTCTTCATGGAAAATATGGAACTGACTTCATCTGTCAGAAGAAGGAGGAAAATAAGATAAACAATAATGAGACTGTGTAGGTCAAATTACTGTTGAGAGACTTGTGGTAGCAAAGCCTTTGCTGTTTCATCACGTGATACAGACTTCAGGGCTTTTCCACTTCACCTGTAGCAGTGGTTTTCTCTCCTGTAACACTGTATCTGTATGGTAAAGGATCCACTCCACAGGACTCTTACAGCCACAGTCCCATCTGGCATCTTTACCACTCATTTTGTGTTCTAGCATTCACTTCCCTAGTCAAAAAGGAATTTCCTCCCAGAATAAGCCAGGTCTTGCTGGCTGCAGTATTAAATAAATAAGTGAAGTAATTCTCAACATCTGAAGGAAGCATTACTGTGCTTGGTGGAAGTGGTGGTGTGGAATAGAATAAAGTCAAGGAGCCTGAGGAAATATAAAAATGGGTCTGCAGAGGTATTGGAAACAAAAGAAAAATAAAAGGTGCAGAGAACTATGACCAAACCATTCTTCACACATCATTAACCTACTAGTTTGTCTCAGATGTCCATCAACATTCCCTCTGGCTTGTGTCATCAAACTATTTCTTTCAAAATGACTTGCAGTGGCTGGTACAGAAGGTTCCCGTTCCCAGAGCAAGCCCAACAAGGGGATTGCAAATTATTTGCTCCAGTACTCTCAACCTTCTCTGTGGGCACTGTTCAGCATCACTGCCCACTGAATGTCCCCTGCTGAGGCTGCCAGAAAAAGTGTTAATTTTGGTTTTGTTTTTATGTTGTGGACCTCTGTCTATTAGCAACTGGAGAAGAGCCACCAGTGTCACGCCCCACAGCTGCCAGTCCATCCGCAAACACTAACAATTTCCAGTTGCTACTGAATGAACTGTATTCAACCAAAAACCTGGTGCTAAATGTTTCTGTGTTCTCCAAATTATAAGAGTATGGCTGTTGGGTGGCTCCTGATTTCACTTCAATATAACACAAATTGGAAGGTCTTCCTTCTGTCCATGGGGCAGCAGGAGAATATGAAAAACTAGACAAGCCACAGCTGGCAGCTAATAAGAAAGGAGATACCTTCCAGATGGGAAGAGAAGCTGGTAAAGATGTGCAAAAACCGCCCAGTTTATATCATTGAACTCTGCAAATGAATAAAAAAATAAAATAGGGTGAGGAATGTACAAAAGCAGAGGTGACTCAAAGCTTCTAAGAAGTGTAGGCAAAAATTGAACTCTGCTGCCCCGAGAATAAAGTGTGAAAGAATTTATCCCATTATTAAGCAGCAGCAAAACTCAACAACTCATTTTGTCAGAGTGAGTTGCAAGGCTGAGGCCACCCGATGGAGTGAAGGGAGGCAGGGTGTGAGCTAAGGATGTGGTATCTCCCTTCCCTTCTCTCCACTCATCCCCTGCTCTCCTGCTGGTCTGATTCCACTGAAGTGAATCCCACCTTCCTGGCACTTCACCTGTCAGCAGAGCAAAGCATTAAGTCACGTGTACCTTGTTTCTCAGCAGCTGTCCTTTGAGCCCCAGTCACACATCAGATCCTACCTTGCACATACCATATCCCCTTCACCTAATCCCCCCCTTCACTGAGGTCTTCTTCTCTTTCTCTATCCTAGCACATATTGGGACACCCCAGACTCCAGCCTTCATTTCTCCAAAGTGCCCATCTTAACCTCCACATGCTCTAGGCAGAAGGACCTACTCTCTAGTATACTTACCCACTATGTCCATGGGATGGAGCCTGTCCTCCAAATTACATCCCTCAGGATGCTCTTTTCTTTCAGCCCTTCACAATATGGGGCTGGCTCCCCTAACTCACTTCCAGGATTCCTGCCATTGGTGTGCAGAGCTCTCACCTACAGCCAGACCTGAGCAATGTTGTATCCCTTGCAGATAAGCTATGAGGAGCTCAGGTCACACTGGTATTTTCAATTAGCACCATGTATGTTTGGCCTGCCCTGTGAGCATCTAGGGTTTTCTTTCCCCATTTAGACATGACTTTGTCACATGCCTTTGTCATGATTTACCACTTCTTTCTCTTTAGTCAAGATTTTCTATATATTTTCCACAGCACATTGTCATCTCCGGCCTAAAGAGTTCAAACTGCTTTTCGGGGAATTATGGCTTAACTCTGCCCAGACACCCCATCTAGTGCAGGGTTCAGGTACCTACAGAGATGGGCCATCACAAAAAACTATCCCTTGTGTTCTCTTTCACTTGAAGGAGCCACTTTAGGTGCTAGTGAAGCTGTGAGTCTTACTTTTTCTAGGACTGAGGTCTGCATGAGATCTGATCAAAAAGAATGTACTAGGAACACCCTCAGATCTTACTCTCTGAGCATCAGTGTTTGGGATCTGATATGAATTTACATGGTCTCATTCTGGCCTTTGTCACCAGGTTTCCCTGCCACATAAAGGAGGGCAGTGGGGTAGAGACACTCTCATACCTTGCCCTAGGATGTAGATTAAGTGTGTAATGAAACTAGGGAGCTTGGGAGCATACTGTCATTTAACCTGAGAGAATATTTTCCTTCCTGTATATGCTTTCCAGGTGGAAGTATCTCCTGGATGCACCAGATGCCTCTATTGTATTACCACAGATCACGTCTTTCTGAAAACTCCCACTGTCCACCGTGGCATTTCACTCCTCTGTGGGTACATCTATATCATATAATGGAGGCCAAAGAGTTTCCTTTTTTATCCAAACAAAGCAGTTTACCTGCATGGTACAATGAAATGCAGAGACACCAGCCTGGACCTGGAAAGTGATAAAGCATGAAAAAAATACAGTGTATTTATTTGGCAGAGAACATTTTTAGCTCATCTGGACTACTTTTAGGGCCTGAGCTGGTCTCTGAGTGGGATAATTCTGCATTGCACCTTCTAAGCCTAAATGCCCACACAGTAGGTTTCAGTGCCACACTCAGTTCTGCAGAGCAGCTCTGCTGTTGCTGTCTCTGCAGAGCTTTTAGTCTGGCCACAGCACCACACTCCTGCAGTTACGATTTTTCTTGTGCTGTCACATTTGCACATGCAAGGCTGCCTCTGGCCTGTGCTCTTCTGTGCAGGCTGAAGAAATCCTTGGGTGGGCAGCACAGCTCTCCCCTATGAGGCCTCCTACAATGTGGCTTTCATTCAGTGTCTTCCAAGACTCACATCTAAGCTTTTAAAGGCTACATAGAAGGCTTCTTTTCTCTTTTTTTTTTTTTTTCTTTCCCCTACAGTTTTGAATAACTAACTCATTTTAGTTTTGAGAATGACAGATCTAATTTACATTTAAATCCTTCTAATCCCTTGCCAAGCTGCCATGACAATAGGCACCGTAAAAATTAGCAGAGAAGAATTTGCTTATTTACCTGGTTGCCTTTCATGTCTCATTGTCTTTTATGTCAATCTATGCCAAGGCACTTTCATGTTGCAGCTTCAAATGTGAAAGCTAAATGCAGTCTGAGTGAAATGGTTTTATGTCAAGAAAGATATAGTCCTGTGTGTCATGTGTACATATTGAAAGCAGCAGATTTAATGAAGGAGTAAAGAAAGAGACACCCTTCCCTCATGCAGACCAAGTGCAAAAAGGTTTGGGAAACTAAACTCAGGCTTAAATCAATAGCAATAGCACAGGATATATCTGAAGCTTATCTAGTCCCAAAGCCTCACCAATGAGAATCCATAAGGTGCAGGTAGCTGTGGTGCAGCTATCCAAATTTATACCAGTGAGCCCACATTCATTAAGATAGTGAACATTTGGGATCCTGCCTTTAGCAAGAGTCAACCCACTGGCCTGTTCATCTGCACTGATGTGGATGTCTAGAAAAGGAGCCTTTCCACATGGGTAGGTTCAAAGCACAAGTGGGTAAAAGAGAGAGAAACACACATCCTTGTCGCAACAGCAGAGAAAAGGAACTAAACCACCCTTACTGTCATAAATACTGCAGAGTACAAGGAGCACTTACCAGTTTTCCCTGTACTCCTAAATTCTTGCCATTTAGGATAGTAGGGCCACCGAATCCCAGCAAATCCCTCTTCTTGTTCTCAGATGCCAGACTTTACCTTTTTGTGCCAAAATGTGTCCATGGGCCAGAAAATTTTCGTTTATGAAAATATAACACACTACTCATGTGGTAGATATGCAAACCCATGTTAGTATTCTCCACCCACATTTTTCTAAAATAGTAGTGTTTTTATTAACCATAGTCACCAAGAATAATAAGGGGTAGAAAATATGGCATATGATACTGACCAGGTATAAAATATCTTTGGTAAACAATCTTGGCCTTCACCCCAAACATAGATACATATAACTGCCCCGAGCAAAGATACATGCAGGGTTCACAAGGGAGGAGGCTTTGTTTCCCAGCTATTGTTTTGCTACAGGTTGTGTACCTGTGTAAAAGGAGGAAGATGAGAGGAGGAAGGAGAGTGCCTGGAAATAAGCTCTCGCAAGTCTTGGCTGGGGAGACTGAAGGTGTTACAGTCCCCTCCTGCCCTTCCATCTTTCAGCTGGAAGCTCTCTACATGTGCAGTGGAGACAGGTAACACAGATGTAGGCAGTGTTCCTCAGACAGAACTCCTCTCTCAGCTGTATCTTACCCAAACTCAGTAGGTGCTGAGCTGCAGCAGCCAGCAGCAGTCATGCTGGTCCCACTTCTGCTGCAACTAAACGTTTCCAACTATGAGAAGCAGTATTTGACTAGTTAGACTTACACTAATTCTTTGAGAAGCATAAATTCCCTACTAGGTTCTGTTTGGTTCTTTGCCTTTTTTCTTTTATACCAGACTGGCATTTTCTGTCAAGAAAATAGTTTTATCAAATGGTTCTTATCCAGCAGTACTTTACAGTGCATTCGACTGATAGTTTTCATCTTTGCTTGTATCGAACTTGATTTGGACTTTGATCTTGAGAATTTTCTTCTGAGACCTTATTGCAGTTAAATTAGCTCTTTTTTCCTGAGCATTCAAAACTTCACTGCTGAGTCTGCTTTTTTCTCCACCTCCTGCTTCTGAAGTCAAGGAGAGTAAAATCTCATTACAGCTTTGCTGTAACTATTCATGCACTGGAAAGAAGTTCTGGAATGTAGGTACTAAAAGGTTATCATCAATTTTTGCCCTGTTTTACAAGAAGTTCAAGGGCTCCAGAGGCCTCTTTCACTTTTTTTTTTTTTTTTTTTAATTTTATTTACCTGTTGCTTACTTACATATCACTTCTGAAGAAATAAGAAATAGATTAGTACCTAATTCTAAGTAGAACTATGTAGAAATAGTCTGTCTATCTTGCTCAAACTACCAGAGGGGTTTCCTTATTTGTTTCTGACAGAGTGATACGGGAAGCAGACCAAGGGAATTTTGCTTGCGATTTCTATATTAAGAAAATAATACACAGAATGGTAGAGGTTGGAAGGGATCTCCGGGAATCATCTAGTCTGACCCTCTTGCCAAAACAGGTTCACTTAGGGCAGGTTGCACAAGAACGTGTCCAGGCAGGTTTTGAAAGTCTCCAGAGAAGAAGACTCCTGAACCTCTCCAGGCAGCCTGTTCCAGTGGACAGTCACCCTCACAATAAAGATTTTCCTTACCTTTAGCTGGAATCTGCCTGTTGCCTCTTGTCCTATCACTTGACACCACTGAAAAGAGACTGGGTCCATCCTCTTGACACCTGCTCTTTAGATATTTATAAGGATTGACAAGATCTCTGCTCAGTCTTCTCTTCTCCAGGCTGAACAGACCCAGGTATCTCAGGCTTTTCTCATAAAAGAGATGTTCCAGTCCCTTAATAATCTTTGTAGCCCTCGGTTGGACTCTTTCCAGTATTTCCCTGTCTCTCTTGACTTGGGAAGCCCAGAACTGAATACAGTACTCCAGATGTGGTCTCACTAGGGCAAAGCAGAGGGGGAGGAGAGTCTCCCTCAACCTGCTGGTCACACTCTTTCCAGTGCATCCCAGGATACCATTGGCCTTCTTGACTACATGTGCACACCGCTGGCTCATAGTTAACCTGTCAGCCACCAGGACTCCCAGGTCCTTCTCTGTGGAGCTGCCTTCCAGCAGGTCAACCCCTAATCTGTACTGGTACATGAGGTTATTCCTACCCAGGTGCAAGACTCCACACTTACCCTTTCTGAACTTCATTAAGTTCTCTGTACAAGTCCCTAATACGAGGAATTGTAAATCCAGTCTGACAGAGTCTTTATGCACATCTACAATAACTTTGAAAAAAATGGATCATTTAAATAAATAAGATCTTGGTTAATTAAAAAGCTTGAAGAGACAGATCCCTCTGTCTGTTACCTTCAAAAAATGAGCAAAATTTGCTAATTCTATTGAGAAAAGTGCTAATTAAGTACATCATAAACATTCTGTGTGAAGATGACTACCTGAATTTGAATTAAAATTTAAAAAGTCAAGGCTTTTCATAGGGGTTGAGGTAGGAGGTTCTTACCATCTAGCTTCTATACCTAACACAGCTGGAATGTGGCCTTAAAGTAAATCTGCATTATAAACTGCCTCTGAACTGCTTCACCTGCTTGTGAAGTGAATTTAAATGACTTCTGAATGCTTCAGAGGTAGCAGTTCATTTGGATTGCAAAGTAGTATAGGAAAGGTAAGTGTTTTCCCAGGCTAGCAATCTACATATTAAAGATGTAAAAAGAACTACTTGGAGTCATAAAGACCAGTGCCAAAATAAATTCAGGAAGACCCATGTCAAGTGAAATGGTGATTCTGGGAAGCAGTGTCAGTGTTCATGGGTTATTTATCTTACATGGTCTTAAAATGTTGTGCGTTACAAAAATTGTATTGTATTTCAATATGGCACTACCCAATATTTTTAGGCCCTAAAGAAATAGCTTTGGGAAATGGTAATTTCCATGAGAATTTCAGGTCTAGACGACACTTGATTCTCAATAGTTTAATTCTTTGCTATATAGAAACAGAATTTCTGGAGGGTGTTTTTTATACTTTTCAACTAGTCATTTGAGAACCATTATAGTTTCTTCTATGCTTGATTGTACGTGGAAGCTGTCTATATAAAGATGATATACGAACTTCTGGAATGCCGGTATAAAACAGAGTGAATTATTTATTTCCAATTCCATCTTTCAGGCTACATCTATTTGAATTTGCTAACAAAATCACATGTAATCAGATCATTATGAAAGAAACAGAACATGAGAGCGACAAAGAGATTAAAAAGTTCAAAAGCTTTATGTAGCATTTAGAAAGTCTTGTGGGGTTTGGTTTGTTGTTTTTGTGGGTTTTTTTTCTATTTTCTTGCCTCTTTGTTGAGCAAACTTAGACCGAATCATCTGGGACAGATGTTTCTCTGAACATAAAGGAAATGATCAGTTCACTGGAAAAGGGGAAAGACCTTGCAAGCTGAGGAAATCCTGCAAATATAAGAATTCCACTCTATTATATCAATGATGAAAAAATTGTAAGAAGCATCTCTTTCTTTCCTGTCACTTCTGAATTCACAAGCTATTAGATAAAAGAGGAACTTAATAATGGAATAGAGAATAGTTAGAGTCTCCTATTTATTGAAGTGGGATTTTATCATACTAATTTTTTTAAGGAAAGCTTAGGGAAATAAAAATCAATTTTCAAAGAAGTCTATCACTTCCAATTACCACACAATACACAATCATATTTAGTAAGATCACCTTTTATTCACTACTTCAAATGGTTTTATAACATATAATTATCTATAAATCACTGCTAGATATCTCAGGAATAGATTTAGAGTCAAATAATATACCTCTTGCTCTGATCCTGCCCTAAATACCTGCTGCAGCTTCACACAGGAGGAAGTGTTTACATTATTAATGCTAAAGCATGCAGCACCTCTCTGTAGCACAGAGAGAAAGCTGAGTCTTGCCTTGTGGCCATTTTGTAAGAACTTGTCCAGAGCTACTGATTCACTTTTTGCAGACTCAGTCTGTGTCACCTCCTTTGGGCCAGACTAATTGCCATGAGCCCAAAACCTTCCACTTATTTGAATGATGAGATTATGAATTTATAGCTTTCCTTTGGCATGAAACAGCTTCTTCTTGCTTGTAAGTATTTTCATACTGCATAGATACGAGCAAAGAATATACTGAAATAACTCGTCAACAAAATACAGAAAAATGATGAGGAAAATACTGTGATATAAAAAAAAAGATGTTTAGAAAGCCCGCAAATGGGAATGCCTAATTGCCCAGTTGGTAGCTGTTGTCTACTAGAGGCAGGTAGCCATAGGGCTATTCATTAGTGTGACATGTACACATATGCATCACAGGTAACATTGCAGGAAGCTATACATATTCAAATGATGCGTGTGCGTGTTGATGTGCATTAAAATTACATGCTAGCTCAGCATGCATCGCCTCTTCAAAATCTTGCTAAAAACTTCCCTGTACCTTCAGACAAGTGTTTATATTTTGATTAGCATGGCCTACAACACAGAAGCCCTAAGGTCTGACAAAGGTGTGGCCTAGGATGTAAATAAAAAATTATTCTCAAATGAAAGGAATGACCACAGAAAAAGTTGGATTTGACTCAGAAGAAATATATTCAGAAATTTATACTGAGGTAGAAGAAACTAAGTAGAATACCAAAGCTGCAGCAGAACACAGAAATCAATGGAAGTCTAGGAAATACAGCATGGTAGGACTGAAGGAATGAAGAGCATCTCTTTAAAGAGATTATTAGCAAAACATGGTAATAGATTTTACAGTCATAAAATGGGAAAAGGATTAAAAAGGATGAAGGAGTGCTTATATTCTCCACATCCATTAGGACTTAGAAAAGGACTAATGAATCTCAATCACATTAACAAAGATTAAAATTGAATATTAAAAAAAAAAAATTGTAGCAGTAAGAGCAGATATACAGTAGAATAGTTTGTCTAGGAGACTTAGGAATTCTTTCAAGGAAGTTGTAGGTATAATTAATCCTAACTTTAGAAAGAAGGGATAATCAGATTGTTTTCAAAAATAGATGATCAAGACTTGAGAACATTAAAATCTTCCTGAAACCTTATAATCTTTATATGCCATACTTAACAGTCCTATCTCCATCCCTTCTCTTAATGAATTCAAAGTGTCTGCAGTAAGTTGGTTTTTTTTTTAACCTCAGTTATGGCTTCACAACTAAATTGAAAGGTCCAGTCTATCTGGTTAGCATATTAGCTACCTGCTGCATCACTTAAAGTGGGTATAGTGACTGTTCAGCTTTCTGTGACAGAAACACATGTTTCATGCTACAGTACAGCTGAAAGTAAATGAGTTAATGGCAATGGAAACTGAGCTATATTCCCACTCTTCAGGCAAATCAGAGCCTAATAACCTTGAATGATACTCACAGAACATTATAGGGAACTTTGTATCCTGCTGCATAAGCTAAAAGGTGACTATTAAACTGCCAAATTGATACTTTCCTTTATCACCTAGAATGAGATTTCTCTCAGCCATCTAAAAGTTAGGTCCCTGCTCCAAGGTAGTTATTCAAGACACTCTTTATCACTGACAGAAAAAGACAGAAACCCCTAGAGCACGACTCGTCCCATCTATGTACAGCATCTGTCTAGTAGATTTATCCTTGCCAGGAGATGCCTTCTCCCTCTAATGACAGTAAATCATGGTCGCGTAGCTAGGTCTGCAGACCTAAACCATAAATGGTTAAAGTTGTAGACACTGAATGCCATAGTACAGTTTACCCAGGTAACTTAGCTGAGGTGCCTACTTTAGGAATGCAGTTATCATGGACTCACTTCACAGGGACCTCTGTGGTGGGGGGGGGGGGAGGAATCACCCTGCAGAAGTGCCTGTCTCTCTCCATTGCCTGCAGATGGTACCTAACGAGAGCAGGGCTCTAATTAGTGCATGAAAGTTAAGGTATGTAGATGAATTCAAGACCTAGTCACTTATTCACGTACAAAATGAAAAGTAATTGCTCTCCCTAGGAGATGGAAGCACTTTCTGCACTATATTGCACTACTCAGGATGTGATAAAGGCCAATGTGAATATCATCATACAAAATCACTCAATTTGAAAGTCAGTGCACAGTCTGAAGGTGTGCTATGGACCCACTGGGGCAGCAACTGTCTAGCCTGGAAGCTCATCTACATTTTCTCCAAGACACTGAATAAATGAATACCTGATGTTTAGCCTAATTTTCAATAAAATTACGTAGATAAATTCTAATCATTACCTACTTTCAAGGAAAAAAAGACAAAAAGTAAAATAAAAACATGGATATCCATGACTTTTCTGAAGAGCATACCGCATTAGGCAGCTTAATGAAAGAGTTGCCTGTACCAAGTTAGCTCTAAAGATGACACCTTTATAAAGAAATATTATCAAATTCATACTGCAATACCATGGAAAAGTTATTTTTATAAGCAACAGATATAGGCCATCAGCATGGTCATCAATAGGGTCTCAGCAGCAACCAGAGCAGATTCTATAATGGTGACTCAAAGAAAACAAATGCAAACACTGGTAGCCTAAGGAGTTCATACATACAAGCACACAGACATTCAAACCCTTTGGCTTTATGAGTTACAGTAGTGGGGCTTGAAATCTAGTTTTAGAAAATCAGGAATGCTAACAGATCCTGTGTACTTCACGAGTGCCATTGCTAGGCACTTGTTCATCTCCCCCTAACATTAACTAAAGAAAGGGCTTAAAATTAGTTTGCATTACAGATTGGTTACCTGTATATTGACCTAAAATACTTTGCAATCAAAGGAATCAGTCTTTTAATTTACTTTCAAAAAGCAAGATGCTAAAGCAAACCAAAGTAAAAGAACTGCCCTGTAGAAAGGCAGTAACAGATACCTTCCTGTTCTACATGGGGTGGCTGCCATTCCACATGGCATGTGAATGATTACATGCTGTATCAGCCAAGCACAAAGCAGAAGAGGGGAAAAAAAGACCTGGAATTTCTTCAGTCTCTTCTCTGCACCACCACAGGTAGAAGTGCACCTAAGAAAAATCACCCCAGTGTACTGTCCATGCCTTTTCAGCAGCATTTGAAAACACAATATACATTTGCTGTGATATACCTTATATATCACAATGAAAGAATATATCTGCAAAACAGGGAGAAAAATTACCTTTTATTTTTTTATTTGTTCAGCTAAGCTATAAATTGCCATCTGGAAGCAGGAGACATAAAATGTAGCAAAATAGGTAATGACAACAGACAAGCTCAGGAAGAAAAATTGCTTGCACCATCCTTGCCATTGCTCCCAGGCTGGGTTCCATATCCCAGCAAGGTACATTCCGTCCGGGAGCTGCAGGAGAATGCACAGCTCTCTTATTGCAAATTCTTCCTTTAAAAATTAACTCACTACCCTGGATTAACAGCTGCCGCCTAGCAAATATATGCTCTGCTGATTTTACCTCCTTTATAGCCTTCTCTGTGACTGCCCTTGAGTTAATGGTTACATCATGAATTAGTAGGGTAGTGCCTGTCATTCATTTCACAACACAGTGAGCATTGTCACATGCTGGATCCCATCCTAAGCAGGTCTAAACCAGCCTAAATCCTGTGTAACTATCTTTGGCCCAGTGCACAGAAGTGTGTTTGACAATAAGCAACATTCTCCCCATCCATTCTCCAAAGGGAGGATGGGAAAATTCAGATGGAGTATGTGAAGCAACCTGGCATCTTTTTGCAGCTCACAGTGCTACAATTGCAAGTGAACGTCTCTGCATTGCACTGCAGGGATCAGGAAACTGCAGGCTAAGTTGTGATGGCCTAAAATGCTTCAGTTCCTTTTGGTTCTCATCCGAAATGATTCAGACAATGATAATTTACATATTAAATATTTAATATTTTTCTTATAAGGGAACAAGGTGCCAGATTAATGTCTTTTATTGAAAGTATTGACATTGAGTTTAATGACATTTCATTCTCTGCATATAGCTGTCAGAATCTTCCAGGTGAGATAACGTTGAATAGCCCACTTGGTCAGTTCTTTAACAATAGACATGTATCCTCTACTTCACGGATTCTTTTGAAGTACTTCCCATAGAACAATATAATCTTACAACTTCCATTTTAACCTAATATTCACCTCCTTTCCTATGTTTAATCCATTGTTTTTATTTATAACCTTTGACATCATACAAAATAGATCCTCCCTTTTCTTGTATCCACAGCAATTTTTATTATAGCCTATGATTTTATCCTCTTCTACCAGGAATCACTGTGTACTGCATCATTTTAATCTTTTTTTATATGTATAGCAGTCTCTTCAATTCCTGTTCATGCTCATTTTTCCCTAAATTGCTTATAAAGCTTAACATACTTTTGAGGTAGGGTCTTGCTCAGATCAGTTTGCAATATTTCAAATGCAGGGATACTGCTTCATGATATCCCACCACTACCTAAAATTCAACTGGTAGATTTTCATAGTTAGATGAAGCCACAAATTTGTCAGCTTCTGATATTTGTTTTTCTCATTTAGCATATCTTTTCCTAGATACAACTCTTTTACTGAACAAATGCTTTATATTATTTTTGTCTATCTTTCTTTCCTTGAGGGAGAAAGATTTTTCCTTCTTCGACTGTTACCACTGAGTTTACCCTATGCCCACTGGCCTGTGAAACTTGAGCAATTTACTACAACTAATTCCCTGGGAATTGCTACTAACTCAGAAAATGTACTCTGGCTCCCAGCAGTCAATTTACTTATTCAGTGGCTCTTCTTATCTCTGAGGGAAAATCAAGCAGAGATAGATCTTTTCTTGCTTTTATCTGTGAATAATTCTGACTTTGTTCACTCAAGGTAAAATTAAAATGCTGCAGAATGGAAATATAACATGAAAAGGATCAGCAACCTCTTATACCACTAATTTGCTTAATAAAGGGGAGAAAGGAAGAGAAGTTGGCCTTACATGTGAGAATTAAGAAGCAATTCAGAAATATAATAGGAGGGTAAAAAAGTCAATGAAATGTTATAAAATTATAGGTTGCTAATAGAAAGGAACAAAGGAAAGAGAATAAATGTGTATTGACTGAGGAGGTCAAGTAAATATATTTATTTGGTGTGTTGATTACCAGTTCTAAATAAAAAAAAAAAAAAAAAAAAAAGCGCCTTTCCTGAGGATCTGGTCCTGTGCCATCAAAATTTAAGTACATTTTTTGTTAAATTAACTGTACTGTGAGAAGGACCAGGCTCTAGAGCCACCTAAGGTTTTAGAATGTAAATAATTTAGTGAAGTGGTGGCTGTTAAATTGCCAGGAGCTGAGGGAGGGGATTACTTTGTAAATGAACCACAGGAACAACTGCTTTGCAGAGATGCAATTTTTATGGTGAAACTTGGAATGAAAATATTTTCAGGAGCCACAGGAAGGCAGTGTGTAACAACTTCATTATAGCTTTGAAAGCTTCATGTCAGATATCTGGGGAAAGGATGTATGATATCTATCAGTTGTTCTACCTGAGCTCAGTTTAGAGTTGGTTGAATATTGTTCAGTGGCACATTAATTTCAGGCAGAAATGACCTTTTGCTGATTTTTTTCCTCACCATTTTGATCGCTATAATGTAAATGACTGATATAATGTAAATCTGCATGTAAATAATCACAGGGGTGTTTGACATTTATAACATTTCCATCTTCAAAGTGGAGGCAGCTGTCTGTGAATGCCCCGAAGCGACTGCAAAAATGTGAATTTAGGTCAGTAAAAGATGAGATGTGTCAGGCAGCAAAATGCCTAGAGCCACAAACATTCAAGTGTCTTTGACAGTCTACGGTGTCTGGCTGCTCCTGGGTGTGGGAGAACAAGATGCTCTTTGAAGTTTCTTTACCACAAGGAGGAGTTTACCCAGGACTCATGACTGTCAGGCAAAATCCCTGCTCTTTCTTACCCTTTCAGGGTGGAAAGTGTAAGACATTTTGAAGGTAACCACTCCAAACTTGCTTGAACCCATCCTTTCTGATTCCACTACTCTTCTAACCTTGTGATTAACCCATATTTGTCCTTGTGGTCAGTTACACAAGAGTAATAGCAACTTTTGATCCACTGGTGAACAGTGTGTGATTTACATTTATGGAGGGAAGTGATGGGGCATTGGTGTGTAAAATCCTTCAAATATAGGTACTGAGTGGCTGGCATGTGTCTGGGTGCAGGGGATTAATCTAGTTTTCCTGTACCCAGTGCTCCCTCAGTGCTATCTTCATCTTTAGGAATCTGGCCCTACCAGCCTGCTCAGCTGATAACAGAATCACAGAATAATGGTGGTTGGAAAGGACCTTGTAGATCACTGAGTCCAACCATACCTACAAGAATAAAGAACACCTAAATACCCGACCACTATGCCTCTGATGTGTCTGTACAGAAATTAAAAGTTTGAAGATTTTTTGCACAAAGGATTCACAGTAGTACTGGATCCATTTTCAGAGTTTCCTAACATTTCACCTACATTTTTCTTGTGGTTCACCATATTTCATAATATAATAATATTCATTTTCCCCCCACCTTTAGCCTGATACTCAACCTTTTTGGCAATAAAGTGATCATATGAACTTCCCACATATTCTACTATTTTCCAAAAGGAACAATGCATTTTCTTTCAAACATCATTTTTCCAAGTTAATTAGTTAACATTAATACAGGTTTTTCATTATGCAAATCAGCTTATAAGCCCATTAGCTATTGCTGCTGTTGTTGGTATTCTTAACTAGCTTAGTCCTGCAGGATGACATGGATCAGGCTCACAAAAATGTTTTGCTACAAGAAAGAAGATCTTATTATCCCACTCCCCTCACAGGGATATATTGCAGCCAAGCTGAATTTCAGAAGCAGCTGTGTTTGCCGATGGGTGAATGTCTGTCAACAAACTGAGCTGGATATAACCTTGTGATAGGGAATATAGAGAATTCTTGCAGAAGTAAAGAAGAAAACTGAGGGGGAAGAATAGTTTTGCTGAAACAATAGCAAGTGCAACAGTAGCAGGGGATTGCAATGTTTTGTTGAGCTTTGCAGCTTAGATGTGGTAGAAAGGAACAGCTGGCTTGTGGCCCTTAGAGAGGTTCTTTGAGGTGTTTGCCATTTGCAGCATGATGGAAACCTAACAACATTCAATCTCCAAAGGGAAGAACCTTCAATTCTGCTCAAAGCTAGTAAACTTAGTGTGTGGTTTTGTGACTTTTTTACATGCTAGACTTTCTATATTGTCTAAATTGGTGGTTTAAGTATAAAATCCGATGTTTATATACAGAAGTATAAATATCAAAACCAATATTTTCTTAAATTTTCATCTCTGTTTAGCTTGCAAAAATCTGTCCAGCTGTAACTGAAACACATCTAAGTTTCCTGAACCAGGCAATTTTCCTAGGTGAGGTTTTATAATGTAATTTCCAGTAATTTCTCTGTTCTTGATTTTGGTAGGATGAGAGTAGGATATCTTGTGTCATTTTCTGCTATTTTTATTTTCAGTTTAAAAAAAGTGAAATTATTTCAAGGAGCATGGATTATGATAGGCTGAAAAAAACCTCTTCTCTTTTTTTTTTTTTTTTTCCTAAGAGTTCAAGCCAAGTTTGGGCAACGATCACTGAAAGATGCAGGTGACTGTTACTGAACCTGCTTCTGCAGCCTCAGTTCTCACTTGAATTTGGGTGGTATTTCTTGTTCCAATTTTCAGTGCTGTAATCCCTGAAATACCAATATCAATATAAACTAAACTAAAGGGAGTAAGATTTAGGCCCATGGAAACACTAAGGCACTTAAAGGATTTCAAAGCCTGAATTCTATTTAAATCAGTTGGAGCTGGTTGGTAAAATACATTCTTAAACACAGAGCATAAAGTCTGCAGTGTAAACATTAGAAAAAAAATCCCCATCATGTGTTTATTTGCATTCTAAACATTTCTGGCTTTGAGATATTAAAGACCCTCTGCACGGGTTCATGACCAAACAGTATGTAGCGTTCTGCAGAGTACATTGAGCAAATGTTATAAAGAATAGTTTGACTTTAGTATTTAAAGTGCAGGAGGTAGAGCTGCTAGAAAAGCTGTTTTTCATTTAAAAAGGCACTACTTTAAATTAAACCTGTTTCTGAGATGTATTAAATTGTTTACTTTTTCCCCAACATAAAATATCAGTAAAAAATAGGAGAAAAACTTTCTATAAAATATTCTGTGAAAAAAAAAAAAGTTGTCATTTAAAATTACTTTTCATTTTCGTTTTCATTTTGTATTTATTTAGAAGTTAAAAAGCTGAAGGCAAAATCATTTGTTGAAATGAAACAGGTATAAAAGGATTTTTTTCATTTCCTGACTGAAAAAACCCCAACTTTGGAGTCTTTAAAGTGATAGCCAGAGAAACATCTGGATTGCATTATCTGAATCTCTTGGAAATAAGAGGATATAACTGCTGGAAAATACAGTTGAAAATTCAGAGTTCTCACAGTTGTTCTGAATCTCTTATTTTTTCTTCCAAGCCTTGCCTTTGCCTGCAGGTTTCTTTCAGAAGCCCTGGCACCGTCCTGGTTCTGAGGGTCAAATTTGGCCCAGGGCATCAACACCTCACCACTGTCAGGATCGGGATTAGCTCCACCTCCAGGTTGTTCCTCAGCAGTTGGTCTACGATGGCTTCATGCCGTGTCTGGTGCCTTTCCCTTCAGGGTGTTAATGTGGGGGAAAACCGACCAAATTTCTAACCCATTGCCTGCATGTCTACCCTACATGTTGCACTTCCTTTTTTTTCCTACTCATCTCACTAAGAAAAGAAAAAGGAGGAGGTATATTTTGATGGGTTATATTTTATTTATGATTTAATAAAAAACCCCAAACCCTTGCATTCTCACTTCTAAAATCTTGTTTTGTTCATTTGTCTTAAGGGCTGCTCTATGCTGCTTTACAAGTTGAACTAATGGTACAAGCAGATTTAACATAATTTATGCCCCTCTCAGTGTGTTGATAAACAGGGATACAGCAGGCCCTGCTCAGGCTATAAGATGTTTTCTTACATCAAAACCAGGTGTTTGTATAACAACTGAAAAAATAATCTATTTCCTACATTGTTCTGCTGCATAAAAGATGATTGTAGCACCTTGATACACATACTTCTAAGTGACAGCACTTTATTGCCATTAACATGTGCAAACACAGGGAGCTAGCAAAGATTAACAGGCTTTACTATTTTGTACCAACGGTGTTGGTGCTTTCCCTAACTGTGTGTGTCCAAGAGAAGAATGTGACTTTCTGAAACCTCGCTACCATTACTTTTGTCATTAATTTATTAGGAAGACACTATCTTAAGTATGTGTCAATTCTGAGAGTTATTTTTGATATTATATCCTCTACTTACGGTGTATTAAATAGATATTTTAAAGCATACAATACCAGGCTGGGGTGAAATTAATGTACACCATAAAACTTAAACACAGAGTCTCATTATCAATACTAACACTGCTAAGAGCAGTAACCAATGCTGTAATGTTTATAGCAAGACTGGGTACATGTAAATAAATTTGACAGATTGAGCAACATATTCTTGAAATGATGCACAGCATCCTTCAGAACATCTTTTAGCAGATACTCCTCACATATTTTTTCCCAAAGCAAGAAATGTATATTATAATTTGCTTGTTATGTGCACAACCCTCTTTTTTTTTTTTTTCCTGGCTATTTAGAATATTAAAAACTTTGTGATAAAATTTGCTAAAAATGAGAGGACTGTGCATAAACAAATGGAATTTCATGGCATTTAGCTGCTAAGTGATATGGAGGGGGTTCCAAAGTTATCAGCAGAGAATTTGTGTGGTAGAGCTACTCTTTTGCTTAATATAGTTTGTTACTAAACGAAGTTCCCTCAAATCTGTTTTCATTTTCCTTGCATTTCTATTTGTCTACATTCCTAACCTCTCTCTATTCAATCCTAAGGTTAAATGAGGCAGACAATGCTTTAATAAATATGTAAATTCCAGTCAGAAAAATAAATTGTGATACGAGTAATTGGTGCTAGTATTTCCACAGCAATCTCATGAAGATGATGAATTAAGAAACTTTCTGAAGGTGAAAAACAATCATAGACTTTCATATAGCCACAAAATATGTTAAGTACCAAAGCCAGAGAAGTTGCAAGACATCTTAATTCAGCACTTCATTCACGGCCTGCAAAGACCTCACCTTGCAGAGAGGGATCTGGTTTTAAATATATAACTTGTAGGCTTCAGAAAACTCTCTTGCCGTGCCTTTCTCAAAATAAACACCCAGCTAGGGCACCTTGACAGAAGTTTAGGGAACTTAAACCTTTTTCCTCTCCACCAAGATGTTAGGAGGGGTACCTACATCACAAAGCTTCTAATGAATATGGCTCATCTCATGCCTGAAGCACTTATCTTCCATGTCTTGGTGATTGCTTGACAAGAGAGGTTCAAACGCTTCTCTTTCATGGCCCTGAAGGCACTGATGGCCTTTCTGTCCCTGCCCAGCTTCTTCTGGGCCTCCCTCCACCCTGGCCCTTGGCTCAGGAGCCCATTATCACAGGATGTCAGGGTTGTGGAAGGGACCTTGGAGATCTTCAAGTCCAACCCACAATGTCTCAGCCTGAGACTCTTGGTCCTTGACCAGAGACACTGCAGGGGTACCCATCTCCCACCCTGTCTTTGGCCCTGTCTGACTTTGGCTCCCTCGAGCCCATGCTGTCAACCCGTTTCCAGTCTCATCTCCTGCTGCTTCTGACTGGAGTCTGTGGACAGCCTTTGGACCTGGCTCATCACTTGCCTCATCTGGGGCTGTCAGTGTGTCCTGTTACCAGCTCTACCTGACATGTCCAGCCCCCATGGAACTGTGCCTTTCTGTGAGGGTATGGCCCATCCTGGGGTCACTCTCAGCTCCATCCCTCCTGGAGCAGCTGGCCTTCACAGCCTCAACACCCTCATCTTTGGCTTTCTGTTCAGAGAAAATAATCACATTACATATACAAAGAACAAAAGCTCACTGCTTTTTCCACCAGTGTAATGTTTAAGGAAAAGTACTTCTGATTTTTTGCATCACTATCCAAAGATTCATCAAGCTTAGTTAGAAGTGTATGAGGCCTGTGTTTAAGTCTTATCAGGCTTAATTAGAAGCGCATGAGGCCTGGGTTTAAGTCTTTGCTCCCAAACAAAATCAGCAAACAGGTCTTTCAAACACATTTCCTACAATACTAACCTGTTGAATAAAATGAGATAGAGCTGGGGTTTATCAGTATTAGCTGCTTTCCCTCAAATGTCCAGGAGATATGTTCTAAGGACATCTGAGGTGATGAAACTAGGAATGCCTGGTGTGGTGAAGGAGTATAAAGGTCTAAAGCACCAGGAAATACCTGAGCAGAGATTTTTTAGGAGTTTGGTAATATATGTATGCTAGATGCAAGCATCTTAACACACAGTGGTTGCTACCAGTGCACATCTATTAGCAAGCACAACAAAACAAAATGAAACACCTTTGTGAGTGCCCCTGTGTATTAGGACACTGAGTTTTTTCCTAAACACAAATTTATGCAGATTGACACACCACATTAAAAAAAAAAAAAAAAAAAAAAAAAGCCAACCAGTGAAAACAGTTGTAAAATCACTTGGTGATGATTCACTTATCTGTATGCTGTATGCTATAACTGCCCTGTTTTTTCCCAGGTATCTCCATGGGGCTGGCAGATACAACAGGATGCAGAGGAGTCCCATGTCCCTCTGGGACAGCAGCTGGAAGCCAGGTGGGATATAGCTAAATCCCACCTTTGGTATAAGAATAACCTAGCTTGAACAGTAGAAGGCTTAAACCAAAATAAGCAAATTTATGCAGAGGGGTTTTTTTACCTGGTTCTGATGAAATCTGCTGCTTACAAGGCTCTGCAGGAGAGAGATACCAGAACTGCCTGTTCCCAGGCTACCTTACCTTTATACTGGCTGGCAGAAATCCAGTTCTTCCAGTCCTTCCCTAAGTGGCACAGAGTGAAGTTTGTGGCAACTTATGCCCACATTCACTTGTTACAGCATGTACTCTTTGGCACAGTAAACAAAGTGATCCTAACCTCCTCCCAGTACTTGAAATCAGGAGGAGTAAGGGCTCTTGGTATGCAGACGGAAGCGCTCAATGCATTGTAGAAACTCAAGTCCCTGATCAGAGATGTAAAGAGAAGGAAAACAGGCCATTGGAAAGGCTGCAAGTTTCTGAAGTGTCGGCACAAGTCAGAAGTGTAACAGATAGATGGATGCTTGAAATGAGTGCATTTGTACCTTTTACTGGACTCTTCTTGAGCTAGTGCACCAGGCCTCCTTAGTCAAGCAGGACATAACTGCCTGGCAAGCAGTGCTATGTAACAGCAGGCTATGGGGATGCTTGAGCAGCCCTAACACATTTATGAAAGCCCTGCCCATGGGCCAGTATGCTGTTGCAGACCCAGAAATTTTCATTTCTGATTACTCTGAAATTCTGTACAGCAGAAGGAGGGCAGAGCTGCCAAGAAGCTATACAAATCCAGCTCCTCATGAGCAGGAGTGAAGCAAACAAGTGCCCACCTCTGCCAGTATAAATGGGCTGCATTTCTGATTCCTTCTTCCTGTGTGGCCAGGCTAATGGCATGGAGGAGTTTGGTTTGTTGACCCTGTTTCTGTGCTGCTTCACTAGCTGCCTGGGCTCCTCCCACAGCACCATGGCACAGGAAGGGACTCAGAACTGTTCCAGAAGAAGAGCCTTGGAAGCCAGCAATGGGACGCGGAGTTACCAAGGCAAACGCTGTCAGAAAACACTTTTTTTTTTTTTTTTTTTTCCCCCAACTCTTGAGTTATCATGAAAAAAGATTTGGATTGCATTGTGTAAAAATGTACTCAATAGTGAAGTCTGGCATAAGTAAAGATGATGTCACTCTTCTATTTTCATTCTGGAAGGGTTTACCTTATTTTGGAAGTGGTCCTTTCCCAGGAGATAATATGAAAAAGTCCTAAGTCTCACTCTATTTGTTCATTTCTGTACCATCAAGTATTCTGATGAGCAAAGTGAAGATTAGAAAGGTTATCTTGCCATATATTTCAATGCAATGATTTGATCAGTGCTACAAAGTCTTTAAAAACTAGCTGAATACATTCCTCTAGGCAGATTTCACTAGATATGTGACTCTGTTCATGACCCTTTTCTGTCTCTTCCCAATTAATATTTTAATGAGCAAGTTTTCTTCAAAGAACCTCTTGAGGAAACAGCAAAATTTATTTGAAAGGAGAGAAAATTTCTATAAACTAAATTTTACATTTTTCGCCATTAACACTTGCCTGAAGCTTGATTAAAATAATTTGATTGATCTGGTCAGAGATTAAGTCACTCAGATAACACAGTAGAATTGTGGATATTATTCATTAACCTGTCCCCAAAAAATGAGAGCACATAAAAATGTAAAGATCTTAATATAAAATTCAAGTACTGCATTATACCCAAGAAGTAGGCAAACCATGTGAATAAACATAATATTCTACAGCTAAATCAGATTTCTAACCTATTTCATAGGTTTAGTGGCACAAAAAGAAATACTTTTTTGGGGACTGTAGTTCCTTTATGTTGAATTCTATATACGCATTAACTTTTTCAGCAAGTAGACTAGACAGTTCTCAAAGTGCTTATATAACTATAGCTCAGGTTTTAATACTGCAAACTAAATAACATTAACCAGGCACCACACGGGAGGTTCATAACTCTTCTCCAAGTAGTGCCATATGCCCAAATGTGTGTACCCAGAGATGCTTTGTTCCCACCACTGCAGAGTGGGCTGGACAAGATCAGTGCTGGCCTTTGAGCAGCCTCTGTGGCTGTGAGTTGGAAAAAGCAGAGATGCTTGGAGAAATTTGTCTACAACCTAACACCAGACAAATGCTCTCCTTCATAAGTGAAAATTTTTATTTCTTCTGTACTCCATATTCTGCCAGCCAGCACTGCAAGAAATCCTCCAGGTATTGAAAAGTAATGGTAAATGTGCAGGAGTTAGCAAAGCTGGCTGCTGATATACCAGCAAAGGATTTATCTGATGGCAACAAACAAGCAGCCCAGTAACTCACCTACCAGTGCTTCAACCCACTGAAGGACATATGGGGCCCCATAGCCTAGAGGTCACATCTCATACTCACTTTCCCTTTTCCTCTAAAGCTTTGCACTGTTCAGACACTCCATCTGGAACAGCTCAGGTGCATGTCATGACCATTCCTCTCCCTGCCCAGGAGCTCATTGGCATGTGGCCATATCATGGGCCAAGGTGAAGGCAGTGCTGGAGAATGCAACCTGCTCCTGAGGTTTGGCTCCATGGTGATGTTCACCACTGCCCTTGCTGCTCTGCCTTCAAATTCCACCACAGAGTGCGGTCCTACTACTACAAAGCTGTGAAGTGAACGTGTTCCTCTAAAACTCTATCTGCCAAGATTGCACAAGACTGGTCACACTGATAGTTTATTATAAAGCCCTAACATGTATTTAACGACACTAAATTTTCTGCAATGCTAGTGGGTATTTTAATAGCCTTAATAATAACACACGATAGTGGCATTGTTACTTGCTTGTGTAACACTCTCCACCTTCACTGTGCTATTGCCAGCAGTAACTAACGAATGCACATTCTAGGAAATTCATCCACCTGGAGCTGATTCTCTGAGTAAAGCTTTAACTTCAGGGAAATAGGATTTGAGGTCAGTGTGGGAGTGGGTATGAGAGAGATTTGATGCTTTATTGGAGTTATAGATGAGCTTCCAATTTCTCCTAATGCAGAAATCAGTTTAAAAATACATAATTCCACCTGGGCCATTTTTGTGTCTGCTGCTCCAGACCCTGCCAAGAACAGCAAACCTGCTGCACAAGTCAAGCTGCTGAGAGGTAGGAATCCAAGGCAGGGAGATGCCAACGTGCCACATTTCAAATGGTCTTTTCCATCCATCCTCCATATGACTAAAAAAAATATTAGCAAACCCAGATGAAGAGTATTACTGAGTTACTATAAGAGTTCTGGGGTGTCCAATGAGAGCAGCTCATCATCAGCCTCATATACACCAACACTGGGGAAAATTAGAAAACCAGGACTAATATTATTTTAGGTCTTCTCTTTGGCCTTGAACATTCTGCTTTAAACAAAACACCATGCAATCATAGGCCTAATCTATCAAGTAGGCAAGATAAAATATTAGGACTACAGCCAGAAGAAACAGGAATAAAGTTAAATTCTACAGCTTGCTGCTGAGATCAGCCCCAGCCCCATGGCAAGTGCTATAACCTTTTATAGCAAATGTTGTAAACACTTTTGAGGCTGTTACTCAAAAGATGGTTGTCAGCATATCCAATGATAGGAGCCAGTAATCGGGTGATATTGTGGACCCTCACTGGGGGCAGATGGTGGCCAGGCTTGTACTGAGCACTTGTTCAGGTTGACTTTTGCTATCTGTTATATACTTGGTCCACACACTGAGCATGAATATCTTGACATGCTACACAGATCATCCCTTAATGGCACCACCCTCCTTCTGTGACTATGTAGGAATCTGTTTAGCATCAGAGAGCTGGTGCTAATTTTAGGCATACTGCTATGCTAAATGTTTTGACTCATAGCAGCTCCCAGGATGACATGTGCAGGATATCATTTTGACACAGTCACCTGATCTCCTTCCTTTGGCTTCATGTTGATAGCCTTTTGCCTTTCCCTACACCACATCCAAACAACCCTTAAACTTGTGTGCTTCATCCCAGCACACAAGTCCCATGTGGCTGTATTCCCATTTATCCTCCCTTTCATATATTTCCTGCAGAACCTGTAATCTGGGCAGCCACTAACAATGTTGAGACAGTTTTCTTTGAAAAAATTCCATCAGAAATGTCAGGAGCTGAACTGGCAGTTGAATGCTATTTTTCACATACCAACTGAAAGTTTTTCCTATTGATTGGCAATTAGCCTGTTCTAAAAGACTCAGGGTAAAATTCCCAGCTGGTGTAAATCAGAGAAGTCCCACTGAAGTCTCTGATTTATTTTCCAAATGGTTTAAAAATGCATCAAGAGCTTTAAACTGCCAATGTTATACATCAAACAGCTGGCTAAAATTCAGAAAGATAGCACATTTTCTGTAATGCTCTTTGACATTAAGTATTCCTTACAGGCCAGATCTAATCAGTACAACTGCTAGAGCAAACATTCTGAAGGTTTAAAACCAAAACTAACTAACAAAAATCATGGACCTAATAAATATAAGTTTTAGGAACAAGAATCAAAATGTGGAACCAAATTTTACATTGGGAGTCTTTGTTATCCTTTACAAATGTGTATTAGTTATCATAATGAACCAAAATTAAGTTTTAAAAGTCCTGCACTTCTCTTGGATGGAAGTTTGACACTCCTATCAAAGTGACTGGAGTAACTGCCATTGCTGCAGAGACAAGCTTCAGGGCAAGTAAGACTGCATTGAGGAGGGGATCTGCATCAAAAAGAGCCAACAAAAAGCTCTTTATGGGGGTTTTTGACGGTGGGGAAAAGCCCTCTGCTTGTGCTGGGGGCTGTCAGCTGGAGGAAGGGCAGCTGAGAGAGCCTAGGTGGAGCCAGCACCACCCACCATCACTCAAGCCACCAGGTTATAAGAAGCCTCAGGGAGGGCAGGGACCTGTCTATAGTGTAAGCAAGCAGTGCTTGCGTGTCTGCCTGGCTGTGTGCCACAGCTGGCTGTATCTTGTACAGCCCTGCGGTGAGCCTCTGCCAGGGCACAAGTTAAATTCAATCTATCTAAGTGGTCAGAGGACTAAAGCACTTATCCCTACTGATTCTTGAGTTACAAGGTGCCAGTTGATTGTAGAGATACAGACATGGTTGTTATCCAGTTGAAGGCTGCTGCTGGAAAAACTGTAGGCACCCAGACAGAGGCCCCATGCAAACATATGGGTGTCCAGGCCTCTGGCTGCAGAGAGTGGTGGAGCCTGGCACTTACAATGGAGGGGAGCAGACACAATGCCTGTGTCAGATGTGGCCAGGTGAATGATCTGCTCAGCCAGGTGGCTGAGCTGAAGGATGAAGTGGAGAGGTTGAGGAGTATCAGGGAGTGTGAGAGATCAACTGGCAGACCCTCTCCCTGAGAGAAAGGAAACTGGTTGAGGCCCCACATAAATTAGAGGATCCCCTCCCTTCTTGTCACCAGGAAGTAGGAGAGGATCTCATAGAAGGGGGGGAATTGAAAAAAGTCCCTGCTTGGGGAAGTAGATGATCCCCCTCCTGGCCTTCCCCACCTTCCCTGTTACCCTTGCAGAATAGGTATGGGGTCCTGCAAGAGGAACTGGCTGTTGGAGAGGAGGATGATTTACCCAGGACAGAAATGCCAGAAAGACTGAGTCGCCATGGACCCAGCATCACAACTGTCTCCAAAAGGAAAAACAGACGGGTCATTGTTGTGGGTGACTCTCTGCTGAAGGGGGAACAGGGGCCAATATGCCATCCTCACCCAGTTCACAGGGAAGTCTGCTGCCTGCCTAGGGCATGGGTTAGGGATGTGTTGGACAAACTTCCTGCCCTGGTAAACCCCTCTGATTATTACCCCCTCTTAGTGTTTCAGGTGGGTAGAAATTAAGTGGGTAGAAGGAGCCCAAAATCAATTTTAAAAGATTCTAGAGCCTTGGGACAGCTGCTTAAGGGATTGGAAATGCAAGCTGTGTTCTACTCTATCCCTTCAATCGTGAATGAGGAAATTAACAGGGAGAGACAGCAGGTCAACTCATGGCTCTGAGACACGTGTTATCGGCAGGGTTTCTCGATCGTAGGCTGCTATAGGAGATACCTGGCCTGCTGGTGGCAGGTGGGATAAACCTGTCCCAGAGGGGAAAAAGAATTTGGGGGCAGGAATTAGCAGGGCTCATGGACAGGACTTTAAGCTAGATATGAGGGGGGAAAGGGAGATAACTGGGCCTGTTAGGAATAAGCTGAAGGAAAGCATGGCAGGGCTTGAAGGATGATGGACTAGTGAGGACTCTTCCTCTGCCATTTCATGTGAGAGAATGGATAGACATTCAGAAATCATGGAAGCACCTGAGAAGGGTCTGGTAGGAAATGGGGCCTGCACTCACAAAAAGGTGTTGGAATCCTTAGCGCATCTGAAGTGCATCTATGCCAATGTACACGGTATGAACAACAAACAGAGGGAGCTTGAAGCCATGATGCACCACGAAAACTATGACATAGTGGCTATCACAGAAATGTGGTGGGATGCTTCTCATGACTGGAGTGCTGCAATTGATGGCTACAAGCTCTTCAGGAGGGATAGACAGGAAAGGAGAGGCAGTGGAGAGGCCCGGTATATTAGAGAATGTTATGAGAGCTCAGCAATCAAGTATAGTGATGATGGGGTTGAGAGTTGGGGTTGGATTAGGTTAAGGGCAATAAAGCTGATCTCGCTATGGGATTCTGCTATAGATCTCCCAAACAAAGAGGTGAGGTGGATGAAGCTTTCTATAAGCAGCTGGGAGAAGTATCACAGTCACTTGCTGTTGTTCTTGCGGGGGACTTTAACCTCCTAGGTATCTGCTGGGAATACAACACAGCACAGAGGGAACAATCCAGGAGGTTCCTGGAGTGTGTGGAGGACAACTTCCTCACACAGCTGGTAGGTGACCTGATCAGGGAAGGTGCCCTCCTGGACATGCTTCTTGTGAACATGGAAGAGCTTGTGGGGGAAGTAAAGATTGGAGACCATCTAGGCTGCAGTGATCATGAGATGATTGAGTTTTCGATCCTTGGAGAATCGAGGAGAGGGGTTAGTAAGACTGCCAGCTTAGACTTCCAGAGGACAAGCTTTGACCTGTTCAGAAGGCCAATGGACAAAATCCCTTGGCAGGCTGCCCTGAAAGATATAGGAGTCCATGAAGGCTGGACATACTTCAGGAGAGA
>JANIJG010001618.1:2598-38101 GCA_024611175.1 Megaceryle torquata | reverse complement strand
ACTCTGTGCAGCTTCCTGGCTAAGGCTCTGTGCCATGGGAAAGCAGCTAAATGGCTTCTTAATGAGAGCTGGCCTGGGAAGTAAGAACTGCTTCTGCTTTCACAGATACAATAGACCTTACTGGATACAAATGGTTTCAGGAGATAACTTCAGTGTCTCTCCATCCATGGGACAGTAATTTCACAGCCTACAAAAAACATTGACTAATAAAGGAGTAACAAATCAATTAACCATGTTAAAAAAAAGAAACAAAACACAAACACAAAGCAAAACACAAAACAACAACAAAACCAAACAAACAAACAAAAACCACAAACCAACAACAACAAAACAAACAAACAAAAACAAAGCACAAAACACAAAACCAAAACCAAACAAACAAAAAAATCATCATGGTGATGGGTTCCAGCATTTCTGGTTACTTCAAAATTCAAGAGTAGACCATTTTCTAAAAGATTTGGTCTGGTTCATACATAAGACAATTCAAGGGAAATTGCAGCTATCACTGAAATTCTTCTGGCCTTTTAACTGGTGGTGCTCTAAAAGAAAGGAGCACCTTTCTCCTCATTAAAAGAATACTTATTTGTAGAGTTCATTGTGTCTGAAGACACTGTTTCTAAAACAGATACATAATTTTTCAAAACAAATTGGTTTTGTAAAGAAAGTACTAGGTAGGTTTTCAAGATTAAAAGATTCAAGGTTCAAATTGCTAATGATAATGCCATCTTCTGGCAAAAAAAAAAAAAAAAGAGAAAATACTTTTTCACAGTAAGTAACAGCCAGCATTCCCTCAGTTACTGTCAGTACCAAATTACACTTTTTCACCTAAAAGAACATTGTGTCCTGGGGCAGAAAAATATAATATTCTTCAGCATTGTAGTTTTGTGGCAAAGCATAGGTCTTGTTCCTGCAAAGCTAAAGGTGGCTTCACTAAAAACGGGATTGAGACCAAAGTGTAAGACTTCCCAAAATACAGCATATATATAGCATACTTTGAGAAAGAAATGAGTCAGTACGGAGGGGTAATAAGGTCAGATAGTCTCAGCCTAGGAAAAGCTTTTTGCTCAAACTCTATTAAGCATCACTTGTAATTCTCTTCTGTTCAGTGCTTGCCCTTCTCATTTTAGCTGGCAGAAAGTGTCAGCAAACCTTGAAATTTTCACCTTCTTCCCTTCACGCATGGGACCTCTTTTACCACAGACAAAAAGATGCTGAAGCAGGTCAGTGAAACAGTGAAGTCAACAGAATCCAGAGCATCTTTACTTACTAATATGCAAACTATCAGTGAGGGAGAAACAGTTAATGGTGACACACCTTACTGCTGGAACAAGGGACCAGTGAGCCTACCACCTCCACGTGGCAAACCTGAGTTCTCTATAACTTATTCCTTATGAAAAGAAGTTTTACAAAGATCTTAAAAGGCTGTCAGGTGCTGGTCATGGAAAAGTACATGTGGTAAAAACGTATTAGAATTTTATATAAGTGGACCAACTCAAAACACAGAATATGATCACAGCTTGTTATCAGAGACAACCTCCTCAGTTTCAGTAATAGAGGTTTTTAAAGGTCATAAAGATGGAGAAAAACTAAAATTGGTCATAAATAATAGAAATGAGTGGTTACATTTTATGCATTCTGAAGAAAATTAACTTGCCACAAAATTATGCTGTAGGAGCTGATCCTCTGTTTTAGAAGAGTTTTAATTATTAACTAGCTCTTACACAAATCTTTTCATTCTCAATACACTTTTCAAAGTGTATTGAGAAAAGTCTGGCTTTCAAAGACTCTGGACTGATCATTAAATAGTATAATTAGGAACAATTTTCAAGGGCATCTGATAGATGCAGTAATTGTTAAAATCAGTGTACAAAACCTAAACAGCACCATGTTTCCTGCCTATCACTTTATATTATGTAAATCATTTTGCTTTACAAGTACCTCATAAAAACAAAAGTTAAGAACTTACAAAATTTATAAACACATGTAGCATGCAGGTATGTGTCCTCTCCTGACCAAGACTGTAGCAATATATTGGCCTCATTACTTGTAACCACGTTACCCTGAACAAGTCTTCGGTGCAGGCTCTGTCCGTGCCAAAGCGTTTGGTGGTTTTTGAAGTGAAGAAGCCGAAGATCAGAAAGAAGCCCTGGCAATCACATGACAGAGAAAAGGGAGACTTATTAAGTCACCTCACTAATCACCTTTTTTTTTTTCTTATTCATCTGAACATTAAGCTTTTTTTCAACTGTGATCCATAGCCAAAACTGACTTAGCCCTCCAGAAGTAAATGGCTAATTTGCTTTTCCAGAGCACCACATAAAATGCTCTACCCTTAATCATTCTGACCCCATTCCTTGGAAACTATGGTATTCCTGTGAAGAATGGGGTCAAGGTGCAGTTGCACTTTTATAAACAGAAGCTCCATAATAAAAGATAATCTCTACTGTCACACGAGTTAATAATTTTAGTTTAATACATCAGGTGGGGATCTGTGAAACAGTGTTTGACGTTGCAGCAGATCCCTTTGTAAGATCATAGGATTACACTACGCAACTCCATGTGCACGTACACAACATGGTAGTAAACATTCTGCTGCTCGTCAGAACAAGTGTTGTAGCAGTCTGCTTGAAGATACGCAGAACAAAGCTGAATTCCAGCAACAGGCAATTACTTCTAGTTTCAGTATAGTAAAAGTAATTGGAGAGAAGGAAAAACTTTTAATGTTAAATGAACACTCTTTTACAGTCAGCCTGTGATGCAGGTTTTCTCACTGCAGTAACACTCCTACTTCCTTTGCTACTGACATATCTAACACAGAATTAGTTATTAATATTACAATTCATTTCACAGCTCTTTGTAACAGTTAATACCAACTACACTGAATCAGTTAAAACCCACTAAATTGAATCAACTGAAAACAACCAAATGTTGGGGCTTTTTGATTCCCAACACAGTACTTTTCAATTGGCAAGAGACTGCTATTTTTTATAATCAGCTCTTCGTCCTAAATATAGTCTGTTGACCTCAGCAGAAGAGACCTCCATCCTACAGCTGATCCTCAACAACTGCTTAAAACAACAGCTGCATGGAATTGGGAAGTGTCTAATATTCAACCACATGCTAAGAAAATAATCTATGAGTTATACTGGGATGCTGATTATTTGAAAATTGTGCCCCAGCTTCCCCTGCCAGTAAGATTACCAAATGGCTTGCAAAATCTATTTTACAATTGTATCAAAACAAACCGTCATGGAGCTGGAATTACGCTGTATGACCGTGGGGGAACACGGTTACAGAATGTAGCTCCATAGGGATTGATAGCTTCCCTCGCTGAATTTAGTCCCAGAATGAGGAACTTCACGGCTTCGCCTCCTGGAAGGGGGGCAGGGACGATACAGGGGCCTCACGCCTCTCCCGCAGCAGCCGCCTTGCCCTGCGCCCCGCCATGTGAGGGCTCTCCTCTCATCCTCTGCGCTCTTCCACCCCGTTTTTTTACCTCTCTTCCTCTTACACATGCGGTCAGAGGGGGACCCGTCGGAGGGGGCGGCTCAGCAGTCCGCACCACAGCCGGCTCGGGATCCGCGGCGGCACCACAGGGCTGAGGGAAGCCGGGGCGCTGCCCCGCCACCCGGGAAGGGTGATGGCCCGGGGTTAACTCTCCCCCTTTCTCGGCGCGACGGGTCGGTCCCCTTCAGCTCATGGAAGGCGGCGGTACCTCCCCGGCCGCTCCCCCCCACCCTCTCGCCGCCGCCGCCGCCGTGCCCTCCCCGCTTGCAGCCCTGGCTACTCACCGGCCGCGGCGCCTCTAGGCAACAGCCAGTAGGCCACGTCTCCATAGCAACAACGCTTTTCCCGCTTCAAACTCTCGCGCGCAGCCTGACACTCGCAGCCAAGCCAATAGAACGAGGGAGACGCGCGGATGGGGCGTGTCCCGGAGGAAAGAAACCAATCTGAACTCTCTATAGCCGGAGGGGGCGGACCCAAGGGAAAAAAGGGATGGGAAGGGTGGACGGAACGAGAAGGGAGGAGCTACCGCCCGTGCCCCTGCCGCTGTGATTGGTTGGGGCTGCTTTCAGTCGTGCGCCGCGTCCCGCCTACTTTGCGGCCCGGAACCGAAGGTGAGGGCGGTGGGGGGGCAGAAGGGGCAGCTGTGGTGGGGCTGCCCCGGGTCTTCAGTCTGTGTCCGGTTCCCGCGGTGTGCGGCTGTCTCGGCAGTGGCCGGAGGGGGTCTGCCTCCCTCGGGCCTCCAGTCTGGTCCCCGCCGCCACAGCCCGGTGCTGGGGGGCTCCTGCTCGCCTGGAGCGGCCCGGCGGCCCCCTGGGGGCACGGGGGGAGGGCAGGGGATCCTCTGAGCCGGGACCGGGGTACTTGTCGGGGGTGCCGGGGACCGCTGGCCTGGCGTCCCTCGGAGAGGTTCGTCCTTGCAGCGTCTGGGCGTCCGAGCGCAGCTCTTCCAGGCGCGCACGGAAGGTGGTGCTGCTGGTCTCCCAGCCTCGGCTACCCTTCGGGCGGGGCTGGCCTGAGGGCTTTGATGGCTGGCTGGTGCGGTTAGCTCCGGCATGGCTGCTCCGGAGCCAAGTGGGGCGGTTAAAGAGGGGTTAACCAAGAGAGATGGATACTGTCCTGCGGCTTGGTTGGTGGCGAAGGACGCTCTGCTGTAGTTTCCCCGTTTGGAAACGGGAGGTATTACCATGCCTGCACTGGAAAAACGGTGTCGTGCACGTTTATTGCTTATTGGAACGTGTGGCTCTGTCAAAATGCAAAGCCCTGCTGGGAGATGGGGATTTTTGCTTACTTAGCCTGGATTTCTCATCTCCGTTCCTTTCTCCCCTTTTCCCTATAGGGACAGTTGTCCTGTCTGAGTAGCTTCTGATTACAGTGTTTGTCACTTAAGAGGTGTCTTCCTTTCTGTTTATGTCTAGTGCTTAATGCATATGCCAAGAAACTTTTAGTTATGTGTAACAACCTCATGTCTAGCCCCCCCAGCAAAGAGCCTGTCCTTTGTCACTCATTTTCTCACCTCTGCCACTAGCATCTTGAGGAGCTCTCTTCTGCAGGGGATCTGTCCTGGCCAGTTGTTTCTATACGCAGCTTCCCGTAATGCCAGGGTATTATCTTTGCACAGGGACTTTGAATTTTTGCAGGGGGAAAAGTTTCAGAATGTTAACTAGTGGCTTTCATTTTGCTCTGTTGTTGGGGGTTTTGTCTCTCCCTGCAGTCTGCTTTGTAATGTATCAGAAGCAAAGGAATCATGCAGGTCATATTTCATGCTTCTTGACAATGTGGTTTTCTAAAGCTTTTATATAGGTTCCTGTTTCCTTGATTTAAAAGGAAGGGACCGATTTTTGTACAAATCAAACATCATTAATAAGATGTAGTCTAATGGTTTAGTAACCACAAAGGGATGGGTAATGTTTAGCACATGCTGAGATATATTTGTTGGCTAAATACAGCTACTCTGTCTGAGCTCCATAAAATCATGGAATCATCAAGGTTGGAAAAGACCTTTAATATCAAGTCCAACCATTAACCCTACTCCATGTTGTATGTTGTTCCTGATTGATCCTCTGTGCTCTTCCACAGCTCTTCGTGCAGTTGAGAGGGGCATGGCTGTGAGAGCTTGTGGCTTGATCATCTACAGGAGGCTGCAGTCACCACCATCTTCTAAGGTTGCTGATGGTATTGAATACCTCCTCCTACAGACATCCTACGGGACTCATCACTGGACCCCACCCAAAGGTAATGTTTGTTCTGAAAACCCACTTGAAGGTTGTTTGTGTCAGGAGTCAATGAGATTATGCAGTGAACTTTGGCTGAAAGCTGTTCAGGTCAGCTTTGAGGGGCAGTTAATCAGTTGACAGTAGCAGCTGATCATGCTGTTTGTGCAACTGAGTGGGGAGGTTTGTGGCCAAAATTTTTTTGCAAGCTGGGACTGTATAAACTAATGGGCCCCACTGACTGGGGGGGGGTGGGCATGTCACCCAATCATGCTCCTTAGGTAGCTGATGTTTCTTGCAGACATTGATCAGACAACTAAAATTAAATACCTGGAGAAACTTTTACCTTCTTGCTCAGGTCTGACACTTCTCCAGATACTGCTGTTGACAATGCAGGGTTGGTTGACCAAGGAATGATCAGAAGTGTGACAGTTGCAGCACACCATTAGAAGGCAGACTGAAATTGGTGATGATTTACTTAATGTTTCTTAAAAGATGCAGGAGTTAAATCTTTAAGTTCAGGATATTGCTGATGAAGAGCACATACCTAGTCCAGCAAGAGAAGTAACTCTATCAGCCACCTTCACCTAAACCATCCTTGCTCATCAGTGAGGCTCCAAAGGAGAAGACAAACCCAGTGCCCCATGACACCTTGTCTGTTAAGACACTTTTTGGTAGTATACAGGTGCAGCCCTGGTACCAGGAAAAACACAGCATGGAAATACTTTGCGCTCCTTGTAGATCATCTTATTTCCTGTTTTTTACCCCTGAGATTTCTTCCTGATAGTTTTTACCACTTATTTGGTAAAATGCAGTGCTCTTAAAGCAGTGTAGGAACAGTTTGTAAACATGAATTTGTAAATTGAAAAAAAAAAAAATCTTGTGAGCAACTACACTTTCCTATTAAGGGACAGAACAAAACTTTCCAAACCTCCCCCTTCGTTCACTTCACCAAAAGCCTAAGGGAGTAGAGTTTGCAGCCTACTGAAAAGCTAAAAAACATGTGCTGGGACATGATTAGTTGTTGTGAGAGGAGAAACCCATATGGAAAAATTCCCTGGGAACACAGTGATTCTGGACAAGTCATTGAAATGACTTGTAGACATTTCAGTAAGGAGTGAAATTACTCATAGGCATACATGTCACACACTCAAAATGATATAATCATCAAACAGGTTGGGTTGGGAGGGACCTTTAAAGGTCATCTTGTCCAACCCCCCTGCAGGGAACAGGGACATCTGCAAATAGAGCAGGTTGCTCAGACCCCCATTCAACCCGACCTTGAATGTTTCCAGGGATGGGACATCAGCTACCTCTCTGGGAAACTTGGGCCAGTGTTTCACCACCCTGATGGTAATAAAATGTCCTTTTATCTGTTCTGAATCCAGCCTCTTAGTTTCAAGCCATCACTCCTTGTCCTATCACGATAGACCCTGATAAAATGTCAGTCCTTCTTTCTTACAAGATCCCTTTAAGCACTGAAAGGTTGTAGTAAGGTCACCCTGGAGCCTTCTCTTCTCTAGGCTGAACAACCCCAACTCTCTCAGCCTGCCCTCACAGAAGAGGGGTTCCATCCCCCTGATCATTTTTGTAGCCTCCTCTGGACCAGCTCCAATGGGTCTGTGTCTTTCCTGTGCTGAAGACTCCAGAGCTGGACACAGCACTGCCGGTGGGGTCTCACCAGTGTGGAGCAGAGGGGCAGAATCACCTTCTTCAACATACTATTTAAGGTTTTTATAGACCAGAAGCCAGATAGAAAGGCCACAGTCTGATGGCAGCCTTTAATGGTGGCTTGGTACAGATCTGGGGGCAATAAATGAAGGGGAGCTATAACATTGTATAGTCCCTGCAATAGGTATGGTCTTCAAGGGCAGCTTCAGGTTGTGTGATGCAGTAACATAAGTCACACATGGTGCAGTCATGGATTTACTGTGGCTGGAGCTAGAATGAGAACTCATAATTGTCTTCGGGAGCACACAGAAGTCAATTTACAGCTACAGTTGTATGTTGGTATTTTATAAGTTACTTAAGCAGCCAGAACTCTGATGGGATTAAACTGGACTTTCTTGGATGCCCCCTTGTGGGCTTCATCAGTGTCTGTCACCTGTGCCTTTGCCCTACTTGAGGCTGTTGGGAGTGATGCAGGGTTCATTTTTTTTCTCATCAGCATATTGGAACTTCATCAGTGCTAATGGCTAGGAGGATCCAGAAGCTGTGATGTGAGGTGCTGCCAGCAGCCCCTTTTGCACCCAGTGGGTAGACTGTACTTTACAAAGTTAGAAACTTACTGTGGTTAGTCTTGAGGTTGTCAACTGCAGGGTGAGGTGGTTGCCTTTCTCAGTGCTGGAGGGCAGGAGGTGGCACTGGTGTCCTTTGAGTTGCCTTTCTCAGTGCTGGAGGGCAGGAGGTGGCACTGGTGTCCTTTGAGTTGAAACCAAATCATCCCTCCAGCTTTATGGCTACCTCAGTATTGCACATTTGGTGACTGTGGATCATGACTATCATTAATAATAGTGGATACTTGCTGTTCGTGGATGTTCTGTGGGCATTTGCTGTGGATACTGTAAAAGTAATCCAGCTGGGCAAGACCAGGTGGAATCTGTTTCTCAACTCCTGGTAGTAAATACCAGCTATGGAAATACACACTTTGTCAAAAAAGGGACAGCCTGGCTTGCAGTGCTGGGATGGAGGGGGAAAATATTTTTACTTAAAGTTTCATTGTATTTGATCTCAAATAACTGAGATGTCAGCATCAGCTGCTGTTTTCTGCACAGTTGCTTGAAATAGAAGTGTATTTTACATTTGAGATTTCACTTTAAGAGGTGTTTAAGATTCAGATACGCAAATAAGTGAGACCTGTTGGGAAAGCAGAATGAGCTTCCTACATACCTCAGTTCAGAGTCACAGAATGTTTGGGGTTGGAAGGGACCTCTGAAGATCATAAAGTCCAACACCCCTGCCAGAGCAGGACAAAACTGAAGCAGATCATGCAGAAGTGCATCCAGACGGGTCTTGAAAGTCTCCAGAGAAGGAGACTCCTAGTACTAAAGGGTACCTGGGGCCCTGATGAAAGAATCATCCCTGTGATGAAATTATGGCTATTTACAGACAGCCCCATAGAAAATAGTGATACCAGGGGCAAAATAAACTTAACTTTTTTTTTTTTTTCTTGAAGCCTCCCAGCTTGTGCTTTGTTGCTTTTCTGAGGTCTTGCTTGGCTTGTTCTATTTATGTTCTGGTCTGGAACTTTCATGAGAAAACCAAATCTGACATTTCTCAACAAAAGCACAGACAGCTGGGGGGTTGTGTTATATTTATCCGTTGTTTGTAATGGCACCTCTCATTCTGAGCAACGTAAAATAAATTGTGTCTTAGAAGAACTACGTAGCTGGTGAAAGGTCTGGATTTTAGGCTTTCCCATTTTCAGAAGGGAGTATGGGAGAGAAATAAAAATACCGCTAACTGCCTAAAACCCACCTTTTAAATGTCAGTCTTTTGTGTCTGGTCCTTTTATTTTCAAGCTGTTGGAATGACTAAGAGTTTTACAAAACTGAGCCTTAAGCTTTTGTGGGAGGGAAGAGTGGAGAGAGGACCAAGACTCACAAATGTGCTGTCTCCCCTGAAACTGGATAAAAGAAATGGGTCCGTGAGGCATTCACTACTTAGTATGATCTGAGGTGGAACGTTATGGGTGCAGAATGCTCCAAAAGGGGAGGGGAGGACTGAGAAGAAAAGATGTCTAGTGCTGGCAGGCCACTGGGAGTTTCAGAAGATGTGAGATAAAGACAAATCAAGACATTGGAAAAGCAATCTCTGTTCTCCCATTCCCATGTGATTCTGTATCAGCTACGATGTACTCCCATCTCTGTCTCCTGATGTCTCCCGGCTGCAACTGAATAAACAAACCCTGAGTTTCCTTCTCAGCGACTTACTGTCTCACCTTCTTGGCAGGCCACGTGGACCCAGGTGAGGATGACCTGCAGACAGCCTTCCGGGAAACACAGGAAGAGGCTGGTCTTCAGGCCAGTCAGCTCACCCTTATAGAGGGGTACAAGAAAGAACTGCACTATCCTGTCCGTGGCAAACCAAAGACCGTCATTTACTGGCTGGCAGAAATGAAGGACTGTAACACTGAAGTCAAGCTCTCGGAAGAGCACCAAGCTTTCCAGTGGCTGAAGCTGGAGGATGCTTGCAAATTTGCAGAATATGAGGACATGCAAGCAATGCTGAAAGAAGTGCATCAGTTTCTCTGCTCCAAAGAATAAATGCCTTTGTAAAAGACAATGGGAGGTTTTGAAGAAGGGGAAAAACTGCATGTCTGCAGAAATGTAGATTTCTCTTTTAAATCGGTGCAATTTCAGTCAAGATACTTTTGAGGAGCTTGTGCTTGTGTCTCCCCTAGATAACACAAAAAAGCTTGATCTGATGAACTGTGAGACAGATGTCTGAATTGAAACCCAAAGCTAACAAAGTCTTCCTCTGTCCCTGTCTCCTTCCCCCCCCACTGTCAAGTGCTGAACAGGTCTCTTTGAAAAAATCAAATACTTGATGTTTCTTGATTTTCTGATGTAGAACTACAGAGCTGAGAAAATGAGCATATGGAGATTATTAATAACAATTTTTTTATTGCAGAAGTTGCACCTCGCATTTCAAATGGGGAAGTGGCAGTTCTGTTCTGAGATCCTCCACTGATATGCTGTGATAACTTGTCAAATCATTTCAGGTCTTGTTTGTAAGTGTCATGAATTTATGTACATCATTAATGTACCATTATGAAAACATTTTCCACCCAGAGTCTTAGTAAAAAGTTGATAGAAAGTATTTAAATGGTAAACTTTTAAGTTCATATTTTGCCTCTTTCTTTGCCTTTTTGCTCTTTAACAGGCACCTTGGCCATATTTTATTCAGGGGGTTGGGAAATGGAAATCTATCTGCCCAATATGGCATTTTCTGCACAGAATATCTAAACTAATGTGTGATCTTGCATCCGATTGACAGCATCTGTGTTTCTGTAACCTGCACCCAAGTGTGGGCAGCAGGGCCACGTGCACTGCTGGTGCTGTTCTGTAGGTACTCGTGCTGGATGACTGCAGAAGCCTGGGGTGGTACAGAAGAGTTTGCCTGCATCAGCTTTCCCGGAGACCTCTACTGTAACTGACATTTTTGGGAGCTGAAGTTGTTGGTAGTCTGTTTGGTTATGCATATTCAGTTAGTGAGGGTTCACAATCTTTTGGATGATTTGGTACATAAACACCAAAAAAACATGATAGTGTTACTATAATATTTAAGTGAAGAATGAGGTTTTTTGAACACCAGGCACCTGTGAGAGAGAACAAGCATCCCATCTTCCCATGTGGAACTCAGTAAGTGTATGAGAAAGTGGCGTCTGCTGCCCTTTTGTCTTCCTCCCTATTGCAGGAGTCAGGCAAGGGTCGTCAGCATCGTGTCAGCCCTGGAGAAGACCTGCGATACCAGAGGTGCAGCATAACTGGGCTGACAGTTTAGTAGTGTGTTGTTCTGGTTATGCAGCACTCCTCCTCTGGTGCAGCCTACATTAATGATGTTAGTACTGCTGTGACAGTCACATCTTGCTCACAGCTGTTGTCTTCCTGTAGAATGAGTTATAAAAGCCCTCTTATACTGCATCCTTTTTTTTGTGTGTGTATATATATATACACACAAAAAAACCCACAAACACACACACAAAAAAATGTGCTCTAAGGAGGCTTTTAATATGTATAGATACACACAAACAGTTTCAATGCTCCTCCACTGTACAGTCATGTGTTATTTCTATTATGAACACTGACAAGCATTGCATTCAGGTGGTGGTAGAACATGGATAGCACATAGGCTGTGCAATTACTCTGAGTGTTTTTCAGCTGGCTTTAGAAGCAGAGGATGGAAGGTGTCTCCCACTGTCATTAAGTACAGCCCCAAGGCAGAATCAGCTATTTTGGAGTCTTTCCTGGTGGGTGTTTGACTAATGTGCATTTTAAGAGCGAAAATTTGGTCTCTAGCATCTAATGTGGGTAAACCAGTGAGAAATAACTAAAAGATAACAGCGAGTAAAAGAGGGGGAGAAAACAGTTAAAAGTCCGTGCTGCTTCACAGTCTTTTCATTGTTGTTTGAGCTACCACTTACTCACTGCTGTGTAAACAATGTAAACTGCCTTCATGTTTATGAATGAGATTAACATAGTAAGAAAATTGTAGAGAGTAATTAACAAGTCATGTGTTCTGCCCATTCAGCAATAATAAGCAAAAGCCCTTGCTGCTTTGGACGGTAGCTGATCTCCGACTAAATATTTCCATTTTAATGGTGTCACTGCATCCGTAGTGTTCTGCTCCTCGGACAAAATTTCAAAGGTGGCCATCTTAACTGTGGTAGGAAAAGGTACAAGGGCTGTAACTCTGATCATTGGTGGGGCACTGTGTGTGCATTTTGAGTGATTTATGTACAGAGTATTCCCACAAATTTTGTGTGTAAAATGATGCTTACACATTTGGAAACTTGACCCAGAAGCCTTTGGAATTGTTTTAATGTGGAAATGTTGGAAAGGCAGAATTTAATTCTATGGTGTTTGTGTTCTTTGCTTGCTGGTGAAGAAAGAGTTCTTCCTCTGCACGTATCTGCTAGTAAAATACTTTCTCAAGGAGTGTATGGGAAACCCTCTGGTATTTAACTGTGGAATAATCTGCCTGGGGAAGAAATTTCTTTCCAATCTCTATGATTTTTATGTCCTGAACCTATAAGTTTTGTATTTTCTTTTCTTGAGACCAGCTAGGTTTTTTCTCATAATATCTCATGGCAGTTTTTAACAGGCTCTGGATCTATGTTTAAAAAGAAAAAATAAAATAATTAAATGAAAATCAGAGACTTTAAGTTCCCGAGAAACCTTACTTCTGTCTTAGATTAAAGAATATCAAACTGCAGAGAAGTTCATGCTCCACTGAAAAAGCACAACAAATTAATTTGGGTACGGTGAAAAGTGTTCTTTAAGTCTGAGTAGGAGGCAGGTTAGAATATAGTTTGCCTTACCCTGCTGAACAAGTACACTGATGCAGCTCATACTTTCCCTAGTGTTAGTATTTCTCCACATAATTCCTGATCTATAGCTGTGATTACAGTTTACATCATCACAAGATCAGAGGGAAGGAAAGCATAAATTCACCAATTCTAGGAAAGTGCTAAGACATTGCAGGTTTCACCGAGAAGACACCAGGACTGAGTGTGATCGTCACAGGTAATTATATTCACAAAAGAAGTGCAAAGGCTGAAAACAGTGCCTTACTCCTTTGTAGAAAAAAACCCCCACTCTATTAGAGCTCTAGGTCGGAGCAGTATATCTGTTTGTTGACTATTCCTAAGACTATAGGGAAACAGAGACTGAAGCTGGGTAATTTAATATCCCTGACAAGCATTACCAGCATTACTTGTCATTCTACATAAAGACAATGTGTGTTGTAATAAAATCTAATGCATCCTAAATATGGAAATATTTTGAGAGACAGATACTGTCTCAGTAGGCCTCTTTCACTGATGCAGAGAGCACTATGGGGTGCTACCTTTTAATCTGGAAAAATGACTTGCTGTTACTTAACTGATGACTTAGTGGGGGGAATATTTTGGCAGGTATCTGGAGGAGACTAATCTTTTCAGTCCTGAAGGCAGTTCTTACTAGTTATATTCTCACATTGATGAAATAACTGACAGCCTTCTGTGTCTGTTGGCAGCTAGTTTTATCTTAAATAGGATTTAAGGATCATCAGAATTTCTGGTTTTCACCTTGCACCTTGTCTCTAAGGACTTACTTTCTCATATGCTCAGTAACTGTAGAATTTCAGGGCAATGGACAGTTAGATCTAGCGAGAGTCTCGGCTTCACTTAGCTAAATCTGGGGTTTGTTACAGGTTAAATCCATCCTGGAAGAGCTAAGCAGCGTGTGCCTATACAAACAAAACAATCTGCTCTGCTTGCTTCAACCTTGTGCTATGCAAGGAGGTTGTTCTCAAGTGTTAAAAAAACCCCTCAAAGCAGTGCTTACAGCTCCCTGTCAAAACAGCAAGGCTAGGGAAGAGATTGGCTATGGTGGCAATCTTCCTGGGGGGAAGGGTGATACAAGATGGAACAACAGCCCCATTATTTTGAGCTAGTCCATTTGATAATTTGCATTATCAAACAGAGGAGTGACAGTCCCATCTTTCCACTCAATGAGGATCTCTCCATGCCTTAAGGAAGGGGAACGAGATGGTGGAAGGTAGGGCTGAGGACCTCTTTGTAAGGGAGATGGCTCCCGTAAGTCAGCTCTGCTGCTATTGGCTGGGGAGCTCTTCAGAGCAGAGAGGATTTTCTTCTTCCTAGGAGAAGAGAGAAGGTCATATGTAACTGTATCTGCTTGTCACCTGGTTGCTTCTCAATGTTAACTTGTTCAGCAACCACAGTACCCATATTCCTTAAACTTTGAGGGACAACACTAGGTGCGTAGGAGAGGAGGAGCCAGCATTAGTTGGTATGGTATGTGGATAAGACAGTGAGTGGGAGGGAGAAACAGGGTGGCAGAGAGGAGAAATCCTCAAGGGTGACATCACAGGTGAGCAGAGCCATCTATCCTGTCACACCCAGAGCCAGACACTTCAGGTGTGGGACTGGGAAGGATGCCAAGATCAAGACTTTTGTTTTGAAAGGATGGACAGGGAAGTGGCAAACAGAATGAACCTGAATCTCACTTACTTGTTGTAATGAACATTGAGTGTCAGTATTATTAATCCCAGTATGAATGCTAAGGGGCTGAGGACCAGCATGGCCGTCTTCCAGTTGGTGCCTGAAAGGGTACCACAGAAAGCAATCATGCATTTGCTGTTCCTATCTCCATTCTTATGCAATAGCCCAAATTGCCACAAAAAAACCCCCACCTGTGATGCTCCTGAAGACTAGCAAATAACAGGGAAAGTGCTTTGTCTATAAAATAAACATCTTACAATTGCTTTACAGTGTATGGCATCCCTCTATTGAAAGTGGCCACAAAAAGGTTTGCTTTCTTGCTAGAAAGACAATTACTTTTCATGCTTCTCCACTCTGCAGCATTCTGATACAAAATAAGGTCAGGGGAAAGCTCCAGTGCTAGTGGTATCTTTTTCTCCTGGTGAGCTGGGACAAGTCATTTGCATGCTTTTACTCACTTTTGTAATCCAGGCCTGGAGGAATTTGTTTTATCTATAAAAAGGAGTTTTTCTAACAGGTAATTTGGTGCCCTCAGTCCCTTCTAAGAATCCTCAGCAGAACTCAGGGGAATGCAACTCTCTGTTGACGGGAAGGACAGGGGCACTGATAAACCTTCATCCACCTTGTCTCTTGCTCCTCTGGATTATCCCTGGACCTACCTGCAAGCCTGGCCCCAGCATTTTTTCCTCGATTTCCATGGTGCTTTTTAGAGTGATTGTGGGATGCATCTGGGGGAAGAAGCAGAAAGACTCAGATTAGCAGCTTCCTCTGCTGGACTGGAGGAAGCTCCAACTTTCTCCTGAGGCTTCACTGTAACCACAGATCCCTTTTGTATGGATCCGGGAGGGGTGAGGAAACTTTCTTGTTCCCCAACCACAGATACTTCATCTCCTAGAACATCTGAGGGATGTGCCTCCAGGTTAAGACTATGGCCATACCACTGATCTACTTGCCAACATCTTGTGTAAGACCAAAGCCTTGAACCTCTCAGTGGTACACATGGAAGTTCTTCAGAAGTACTCGGGTACTTCACCACCACTGAAAATACTTGAATAATCTCTAGATGCCACCCACACTTTCCTTCCTGCTGTTCTTGAATATGCATTTGGAAAAGTGCTCACCCTCATTTGCTGGGAGGTATGCCTGCTTGGTCTTCGCGGGAGATACTGTGCTGTTAAATTTGTTAGCCAGAGGTAGGGCAGTCAAGCTCACAGAAGATTCTCTGTCCACAGCATCAATCTTTGATGAATCGATGGTTTTAGCTTGGAAGGAAATGAAGCAAAGCTATGTGTGATTATCATTAACTTTTTGTGCTGAAACCTGGAGATGCTCAGTGCCCAGCAAGTGAAGGGAACTCCGCCCTGCTGTGTTAGTCCTCTACCCTGCTAGATGAATAGGACATGGGGCAATAGCAATCACCTCCTCCTGTGTATCAGAGGCTTTCAGTTCTCACAGATTCCAAAGATGAAATGAACCTCTGAAGATGGAAACCACAGCCAAAGCAAAGATTGTTTTCTGATGGTAAATAAGGAAATTGTTCTAAAAAGTATGAATGCAACACCAGCTGTCAAAGGATGAGGTGTGAGGAAGGGTTAAATGGAAGCATCACAGATATTGCCAACACAGCAGATGAAGAAACAAAGAATGATCAAAAGGATGGTAAGCAGTCCATACCTCTTGCAAGGCTCAACATCATCCTTTGCCTTCCAATATTGCTGCAGAAGTAGGGTATGTGGGGTAGCCACTACTGCTAGAGAGGACCTTGTGGGAAATCATGTGGCAGCAGTAGTCACCCCTCTCACTTACCGATGCATGTGGCGAGATTAAGAAACCCATGTCTGCAAGGCTGCCCACTGCTTATCCCAACCCCATCCCTTCCTGTGGCGCAAGCATCCTTGGGTACATGGATGTTTTCTGTCAATGGTCAACTGACACTTGGATAAGGCCCAAACAAATCCATAGGACTTTGATGCTGTTGCTGAGTAGTCAGGGGTTCCCTCCAGTAGACTCTGAATTATGGGGTAGATAGGAAAATTATCTGTTTGCACAAGACACATGAACTGGCACAACCTGATTCAAAGCCTGCTCTGTGTTTACCCTCACAGCCTTATTTGGGGAGCCTGGCTTCAAGGCAGCCCTGGGCTGCCAGGAACATTGCCTTGGGGAATGCAAATGCCCTTTTCACATGCCTTTTTCCCATATCTTGAATGTTCCACGCATTTCCTAGACTATATTTAACTAGCTTATTATGGTATCTAATTTGTATTGGCTGTTTTTACCTTCATGTTAAAGAAACACTAGCACTGGTGACTGCTGTGATAATTACATGTTAACCTTCTAGTTGGTTAAAGTCCTCCGTAAAAAGGCCATCTTATCTGCACATGACAGACAAAGAAGCTATTGTAGGTCTTTTTTTTTTTCAAATTAGTTATAGTCTCTGTATGTCATAAGGTTATATTCGTAATCCATTTGCTTATGCTAACCAGGCACATCACATTTTCTCTTACTCATTTCTGCAAAGCTGAAAATCTCATTTGAGCCGTCAAGCCTTAAGGTAAGGAATAGCCTCATGTAAGGGAAATAATTTCCCCTGAGGAAGAGTGGGAACTTCATCACCTGCAGAGTGAACAAACACAGAACAGTCATTTTGAATGCCAGCTCTTTTCTGGTCCATGGAGTGGAAGAAGTGAGAGGAGAGGATGAGAGGAGGAATTCAGTGTAATCTTTAGGTATCGGTTCTGCAGACAACTTCACAAGAAAAGTTCTGAAACCACCTTCCTTTGCATAAGGGACTAAATGAAAGAGGGAGACAGACTGGACCATGAAATATCAGTGGCTGGCAATGGGCTTCACCAGCCATCTGACAAATTGTGTCAGTCACATCATGGTGCAATGACCATACCCAGTGTCTGTTAGCCTGGTGTTCAACACCTAAAACTATGACAGGAACAGGAATTTTACCCTTTAGTGTCCAGTCTAGGCAGAAGATAGTGAACACTCATGCAGGCACAGATCAGATTCTTTTTAGCAGAGGTCAAGGCTGTGAAACTGATAACTTAAAACAGATTTTTTTAATAATGGTGTCATATTCCATGTTTTATTAATGCAAAGAGAGGGTATTGCTTTAACTACCTCCTCCTACTTTCTGTGTTCACCAGTCTCTACGGCTACATCAAACACCAGGAGTGAAGTTCACTTTTGAAGATCATGAGAGCATGGGATGAAGGTTAAAACCATTGTTTCATTGCATTGTTGGGGTCTGGCAGGAGATAACTGTAATGTGTTGCTTAGAAACTGAAACAACAATTTCTGATTTCAAATATAGCTGCTTCTCAATAATTCATACAAGTTTAAAAGAGGTTTTCAGCTGCCTCCAGTCTTCTTGTTACCAAAAATGACATCTCAAAGTACAAAGTACCAAAAGTCCCTCCAAAACCTTAAGCACCTGACTTTATGGGCCTTCCTTGGTTGTTTTGGGTTTGGGAGGCTCAAGAAATTCCAACTATTCTTAGGTCTGGGCACCAATTTAGATGAACTTTCCAAAGTACTTGACATGACTGTCATCAGAAACGCAGCTGGGGTTTAGAGACCTGATCCCATATGGTGTTCCATGCTTTCTGGAAAACACTGAACAGCAACTACTGGACACTGGTGGTACCAAGTAGCTGGGCTGATTTGGAGCTATTTGGTACCTCTCCAGATGGGGCTGAAGTGAACATGAGTTAGAAAGATGGATGCTAACCTGGTGTTAGGTGGCTTGGATGACATGTAAGGTTAGATGGTATCTGATGCTAAATCTACCTCATCTTACTTTCATAGATCCACACACGTGTGTCTACAGCTTGTTGCGTTGGTTTGCTGGGCCTAGGAGCTGCTGTCCAGGCAGCAGCACAGATGGTTTCATCTGCTAAAGTCTTCCATCTGCTGAATTTGTCCTTCTCCTTTGAGACAAAGACCTTGTAGCTTTCTTCCTTGGTGCTGAGGTGGAAACCCAAGCTCTGCAGAGTCAAGTGTCCCTTCTTGCTGCAGGACCACACTTGGCGTTCCCAGTCCCCACAGGGCTCCAGCTTGACCAGGGCGTACTCCTGTGTCTTGTGGGCTGACAAGCACTGCTTTGTCTGAAGGCTGATAATGGTCCTGGTGGCAGGATCCCAGCTCCACTGCTGCTTCTGGGATTGCACCTTGCAATCAGTCAGCCTGATGGTCTCGTGGTGGGAGACACGAATGCACTTTTCCAGCCGGGTGTTCCTTATGAGGAAGCCTCGTCCCTCTGCTACTGTGGTACAATCAGAGCATGGTTTAGTACTGTGCATGTCTGAGGCCAGTGCATCTTCTGAGCACCAAACATTTTAAATGCCCTGGGGAAGGGGAGGTGTCACCCACCCATCCTTTCCTGGATAGGCGTGCCTAGATAAACATTCCCTTCAGCATCCTAATTCCCCAGAACGACATTTTTTTAAAAAATATACGGCGTGCAAATATCCAGGAGCAATGCTAGAGAAAAACAGCAATTACATAAGTAACCCATGTAACTAATGGGGAAGAACTCACTGTCCTTCAAAGGTTGTAGTGTTATGAAATATCTGCCTATATATATTTAATTTGTCAACTGGTTATAGCTTTAAATAGGTACTAATGCTTCCTCCCCTCCAAAGTAATTGGATGGTTTGGGGGTTTTCTGCCCCTATCTGGATCAAATCTTTCTTATAAAAAAGCAGCAGAAACACCTGAATTCCCCAGTTGCTGTTCATCTGGGGCAAATTAGGCCACCTTGGGCTACTGTTTTCATTAAGTGGCTTCTGGTGATGTTACAGAAATGCTGGAATACCCCATCATAAGTCTGGAAGTACTTGTCTGACACAGCTCATGTAAGTACTGAAATAAACTTGGATTTTGCACACCTGACATTGGTCTGTGCTCCCTAGGCATGAAGGTACCATTTTTAAGGATCCTTTTGTAACAGAGGTGCTAGAGCTGCCCCACAACAGACACACAATCTGAAGCAAATTCTATAATTGCTTGTTGCTTTTAACAGTAATGAGTCCCAACATCTCTGGTAATGTGGGATGGATATCATCCTGTTAGCTGGACAAATGCCTCTGTTTTCAGTGCAAAATCATCAGGTGTGGCCTGTGAACATCCTGAGCAAAATGTTAAATGCTCAACCACCTGTCACTGATGTGGCTGTGACTTCTGATGTGTATTTTATGCCTAAAACAGAGGAATAAAAATAAAAGTTTCATGTTTCTCCACACTCTGAGAAACCTCTAATTTTAATTACAATTAACTTGTGGTAACTCCCAACCTTAGTGGTGACTTTTTAAATCTCCTTTCCCCATGAGCCAGTATTATAAAAGTCCCATAAGAATACAGTATTGAGCATAAAGAGTAAGAGGAGACTGAAAAGTGATGTTAGACAAGAACAGCAGTGTTTATCTAAACATCTATTCCTGCAGTTTCCCCTCCCAAAGCAAAGAACAATACTTTTCCCTGGCAGCAAGTATTTGGCTCAGTACCTGAAAAAAACTGACAGTGTAAACAAACAGAAGCCAGAATACCAAGGGTACAAACAATAGCTAACAGAACTCCTGTGTTTTCTCTCGGGAAATTCTAGGGGTCTGATAGATTAGTAGTGCCTGGGGATTGTTAACTGGAAAGAATGCCTGAATGCATGGGGAGAGGCAGACAGAAACCATGGTATGACTGCTGCACCAGTTCTGAGATGAGGATTGACGTGTCTGCACTGGGATATTGAGTTTTGTGGACCTGTGATAGCCACCCATCGAGGTAATTCCTGACAAGCCAATGTGTCTCAATGGAAATTAAATTCTGGGGGGGTCTGTGGACAGCTCATGAGTCCTGTCCTCTTTATCCCTTATAGAGGGCAGGATGGAAGGGTGTGGTTTAATGCACCTTGGTCATGACCTTCTGCCAGCTTCCAAAGGCAGGAGAAATGTCTCAGATATAATCTCTCATAATTGTTAGAAAATCAAAAAGGATGAATACAATCCTCTCATTGTGTTTTTTTTCTAGGACCTGGAATCCAGGGTTCTCTTTGTTTCACCTTAACTGTGAGAAACACGTTTCCAAAGTAGTTATTTGAGAGCTGCATAAAAATGTAACAGGGCTATATGAGAACTTTGCTGGGTCAGATGAAACATCTACTGAGACCATTATGCTGCCTCCAGCCCTGGGCATTAGCATTTGCTAATAAGGGAAGGGGGTAAGCATCAGACAAATAAAGGGCTCACTCAAGACAGCAAGGATGTCAGTGCCTCCTTCCTAAAATGTATGAACTAGTTAAGAGAGCATTGCTGGATATTTATGATTGAAATGGTTTTGCTCATGTACACTACATTGTATTTTTCAACTCAGAAGTTCAAAAAACATTTTGTTGCTCAGTCAGTATCATAAGCTTCTTCTGCAGCTCCAGAGAGTCAACTCCAGTTATGATTATTAAGAATTTTGTGCCATCAGCAAACTAAATTACTTCATTATTCACCCCTTTTGATCTTTTTTGGCACCTTCTGATACCTTCAATCTGTTGTTAGCATTGTCAACTTATTCCACCTCTTTGTTCCAGCCTCTGGACTAAGTCTCTCTCTCACACTATGAGAATGGAACTTAAGGGCTTTGGTGGAAAAATCTTACCAAAAGTCTCTTTCAAAGGTAAGCACATTATCTAGATCAGCTCACCACATTTATGTACTCACTGATGCCATCACAGGTTTCAGGCATTCCCACTGAAAAAGATGTATTGACTTTTCTTGTATTTATCTGTCTGCATATTCTGTTCTTTGATTCTACTGACTCACCTGATGCTGAAATAAAAGTTCCCCAGGGTGTGCAAGGATCCCTCTTAAGATGGACATAATTGCCATGGTGAAGTGCTTTGGTGCTGAGGCTACTTGAGGTAATAGTTTACATACCCCTTAGAAGTTTTAAAAAAATGCCATCTTTACTTTCCTGTAACTCAGTGTGAATGCTATCTGGGCTGGTCTTTATGCCATAGATTATTTATCTTTTTTTTTCTTTCCCTAAAACTACCTCTGTTGACAATTTTGTCTGATAACATTCTTAATACTGCAGAGAGTGGCTGCCATATGAGGACCTCCCTGACCGTGTCTGAAGTGAACACCAGACCAATAATCCATTCAGCCTTTCCAGTCCTGTCCTTTTTGTCCTTCTTACACTTATATCAGTTAGTTTTTGACCTTCTTACCCTCACTTCAGCTATGATTGAGGTCCAAAAGTGTAACAACCATTTTACAGCTTGGGAACAGAGGACTAGTTAAACTTTGCTTGGTTCAATATTGCATGGGAAGGTGGCAGCAAAGTTTGTACCATAACCCTTCCTTCTAAACTGTGGTCTGAGCAGGATTTTCCTTGTGGCGTTTCCCATGATCCTTGTCAACCAAGATGTGAGCCTGCATCCATCATACAGGTTCACCATCCACTCTTTACCTGTACATTATTGCTTTCTTGAGGTTGAGATGTTGCTAAGTGAGCAATTTACACTTAGATACAGGTAACTGGCAGAAATCACTGCACATGCACCACACAGTCATAATAGACCCACAAATAAATCTGGAGTTTATTTACTTCGCGGTACACAAGAGGCACCAAGAATCCTTACTCAGGAGACAAAATGACTAATTGACTTCTTTTTTCTCAACGTTTCCAAGTCCCACTGTCAATCAGCCCTAAGGCTGTCAGCCCTAGTATTTTGGGAATGTTAACCTGGAGCAAGCAGAGCATCCAGTGTACTCCCTGGGGATGGTTGGATTCAGAGTCCCTGGAAAATGCCAGCCTTACCCACAGATGCCTACTTTGAGCTGCTTATGCTTGAACATTTTGACCTCTTTGTATTTTTAGGAACAAAATAAACAATTTCTAGCAATGGCACTTTATGGCAGCTCGTTTGACCTATGACACTGCCATTCTGTCTGGTTACAAGAAAGAAAAGTAAGCAAATATAACCCCCTGCTTCTCCGCAGCATGGCCACCCTTGGGACATGCTGTTCCTTGTAGGATTAGGAGCAAAAACCATGCAACATTCCTAATTAAGGTAATGCCACCAGGAAAGCCTTCGTTACCAGTAATCCCAGTCTGTCTTGGAAAGTCTCTGACAGTTCTAAGCAGTGCCTGTGATGTCTTGATTAAAGACATTTGCAAATCATTAGAGGATATGTTGCTCCCTCTAAAGGCTTTGCAGAGGGAAGGGGAAAGTCAGAGCTGAGTGAGCACATGTTCCTAAAACACTCCAGGTCACCTGGGAACCTTAGTATTGTCTTTGGCCTCTTTTGCTTCCCTGTCAGGGTTCCTAAGTCTTTGAAAAATCCTTTAACTAGCTGAATTTCTCTTGTCAACTGGAGGTTTTCTGCAGGGAGAACTGCTGAGTCATACTCAGGAATTTACCTTTTCCTGCCCCTACCTGCCTTTTAAGACAGGCTTCCATCAGTGACAGCCATGACACATCTTCAAGGTATTGTTTAGTGAAGACATCCCATGGTCTGGGAGAGCTCTCAAATGTGAGTACCACCAAATGATAGCAGATCATCCCGAGTCACCCAGGTCATGGTAAGAGTGGCTTGGAGAAATGTTTCCAAGCTATCTCTGCTGCTTTTACCCAAAGTAGCACAGCGCTAGCATTACATGCAGCATGGCTGAGTAACCTTGGAGCCAGCTGTGCCTTAGCCTGAGTTATGGTGAGACAAGCCAGAGAGTTTCCTGCTCAGGTTAATCTGCCTCCACTGCTCACCACTGTAGGTGATTTTATCTTCTCTATGGAGCATGCATCAAGGGAGACTTACCCATGCTATTCTCATACTTTACATACATTTGCCTCCTTGCATAAGTCCCTCTGAATATCCCCTTGAATATCATGGGACCCAGGACCGAGTGTCCTCTTGTCTTGTTAAACTGTTGTAGCAGTTCAAGGGGCATCAGGTGAGAAGAGGATTTAGAAGACTCTCATCCTCTTCAGTTTCCCTGCCAGCAATTGTGACCTCTGTACTAGCTCTAGCTAGGGACTACAGCTCCTACCAGAAATAGCCCCAGCCCAAAAGAAGAAAAATCAGAGATAGGGAAAGCCATCTTTAGCTGCTTATACTGTGGTGATACAGACAACATTCAGTACTGGTAACAATTATCAGACCTTCTTCCTTCAGGCAAGCACAGCATCTAACCTCCCCTGCCCTTGCTACTGGCCCTCAGATCCCTTACTCAGATTCAAATTCAGAACTCAATGTGGAGTGGGGCTTTTGTAGCACATCTACAAAACCAGGCAGTCTAGAAAGACAAAAGCAGAAGAAACTTCTATGTGACTGGCCATAGCAGCAAAAGCAATTTGCTGCATTGGCCTGAAGTTGCTATATCCTGCCATGAGTGAAAACTCAGACAGATGTCTATTCTGAACAGGAGACAAAGCTGTTCCTGAGCTGCCTTGTGTTTGGCAGGCTGTTTCTACCTCCTGCAGAGGGTCAGGACCTGATAGAAGTGAGGAGATGCAGTAGCAGAAGAGGGAAGATCCCAGTTAAGTCAGGAGGCTTCCCCTTGCAGATGGAGCTCAATGCAAGATGTGGCCCTATAAGGTCTCTTGTAGGCACATTACACTGAATCTTACTGACGCAAGCAGCTTGAGATGCTGCCAGGTATGGACAAACAAGCCCTTGAATAAGTAAGCAGGAAGAGACTTGAATGCAGCCCAGCAGTAACTCCTTCTTTTGAAAAGATTTCCCTCCATCCAAGGGAGCAAGCCCCTCTCTGCTGCCTGTGCCAGAGACCAGCTCAGGGCCAAGTTCAACTGGAAGGCACTCACTGCCTTCAGAGGGGTGTGGTGACTCACTTGTGTTTGGTCAAAGACAGGAAATACAGATGTGCACAGGGAAGTGGTGAGATTGTCACTCCTTTGTCTATTTGCCTGACTTCATGCCCAAGACCAGCATGGCAGGAGATGAGATTAGGTATTTTTTTGCAAAACAGACTGCTGACTGGAGCCAACATTAGTTTTATTTTGCCTTAGTCCTCCCTCAGCCTAGGACTGTGCTTACTGGGATTAAAGTTTAGAGACACAAATGTCCATGAAAGGTCAGTGGATGTGGCCAATCTACCTGTGGAGGTGATGATGTTAGATGGAGCCTGGTGAGTCCCTGCTGGTGAGCAAACGTGTCTGCTTATTGGGCCCAGCAGAACAGACAGAACTGGAGCTAGGTGAGTAGCTACCTGGCAACAGGGATCTCTGGGTTTATGGGAGTGCAACTTCCATCACTTTGGGCACGAGATCAGCAGTTATCAAGCTGTGTCATTTTTACAGAGAAGTGAACAAAACCTACTGGAAACTGTCAGTGATTAGCTGGCAAACAGCTTGACAGTGAAAGTATCTGGTTGTAAATAATACTTGGTTTTCACTCATTATTTTCCAGTAACATGCCTCTCCCAGAGTATTTCCCAGCTGTTGCTTCTGGCAACCACACTGGGCTGTGGTTTTGCCCAACCACTGCTACTATCCTAAGAATATCTTGCTTTTGGTTGACTAACAAGGCTGCATGACTTTCCACATTACTGCAATGTCCACTTCTGACAAAGTATCTCAGCAAAGTTCTCCAAGGGGTCAGAGGAGCCACAGGAAAAGGAGGACGGTTTTGGAATGGAAAAACACGTGCATATAATGCAAAGCAGAAGAGGTTGGTGAAGTCAACAGAAAGCTGATGCATGTGGGGAACACCAGTCCCTGGGGGGATCTGATGGAGGACTATAAAATCCAGGGAGGCCTGGAGAGTATGGGCAGGGACTGACTGGTCAAGGAATGATCCCAGGTGAGAAAAGGTGCACCAAGGGAAGGTTCACAGCATACAGCAGGTGGGTCTGCACCCAGCAGCTGTGCATCCTTGCTGCCAGACAGAGCCTGCACAAGTCAAGGGAGGAGATCTGATAGCTACTGAAGAGTTAAACACACCAGGGTCAGGAAATCCCCCAAGCAGAAAATAGTTGGAGGCTGGAAAAGAATATGGGGGAGGAGAATTATCAGATAAGTTTGGCTGTTCTGCATCTTCAGTTTGAGATGCTTAGGGCTGTCTTAGGAAAGGGGAGCGAGAGGGGTCAGGGAGCAGGCAGCCTTGCACATGGGCTTGGTGGGGAAGGAGAGCAGCCCCTGAGATATGAGATCAGGCCAGGATGCGAAGCAGAGCCACCACCAGCCTCACACTTAGTGCGTGAGAATAGAGATCCAGTGTTAAATGCAGTATTATTTCAGCAGTTTTCTTTCTGCTTGTATATGCACAGATCCTGCCGATGCACAACTTCCCACCGCCCATTGTAGCTCACTGGGTTACTGTTAGACTTGACTCGTTGAGAAAACACTTCAACTCCCTCCCTGTTTGCAGGGACTTTCCAATGAAACCTCTGTCAGAACCAGTTTAGGCAATTCTAGGATTTCCAGTTTCCAGCAGGAAGATAAACTCTCTAAATGTCTGTCAAAAGCAAGCACCTCTGTCATGCTGGCAGCCTTAAAACTCAGCAGCCCCAAGCAGGGTGGGGTGGGGAGACACTGCTTCAGGGGGAGATCAAGCCCAAGCAAGAACATGTTTTCACTCTGCTCTTTGAGCTTGCTTTGGACATTGCCAGGTATTGGGAAGATAAATTCCTTTCTTGCAAAACAGTTGTGGTTTTATTAGTGGTCTGGCTGAAATGCAGTGGCTGATCATGCAATTGCAGCAGAAGCTCTTCACTGGAAACGTCCTGTGGAAATGTCCTGTGATCCTCTTAATTTACTAATAAATCATAGCCATGGTGCTCCTGTTGTGTGGCAGCAATAAAGAACCACTTTCTTCTAATTCTGGAGAAGATCTGTATTAGAGCAAGAGAAAGAGCAAGACCCTGAAGGCTGTTCTGCTCTCCTGGCATCCCACCATGGTGTCACCTCCAGCCCCTAACCATATCTCCCGTAACGTTAGAAAGATGTATCCTCACCCATCACCAGTACAGTGACACACCCTCAGCCTGGGCCTTTGAAAACCAAGACATTCAATTCACTGGATTTACTTTAATCAGAAAGGTTTGAGATGCAAAAATCAACAGTAGATGGAGCAGAAGTGAAATCTGTAGGAGCACAAACCTCTCCTTTGACCTGGCTGTAGAGCAAACTGAGGACTGGCTGCTGAAAGCAGCTCAGGGAACACAAACTTAGAGGTTGTGGAACAGAGAATGGAAAGCAGGTGGTCAGAGCTGTCAGTCTGAAGTTTATTTCTAAGGAATAAACATCCCAGTTGTACAGCACAAATAGTTGTAATCCTCTGGTCTAGGGAGCTTGAAAAGCCCCGAGCAAGTAACCTGTAAAAGTGCAGGCTGTCCTCCTTGCAGCTTCAGGGTCTGAATTGAGCCTTGAAGCACTTAAGGGATTTATTAATATGAGCCCCTTTCACCCCAGCATCCCAGGCATAAAGGCAAAGGAATTACTTATTATCTCAGAGGCTTCACCTGTTTTTAAGGATAACAGATGCTGCCCACTGCCCCTGGTGGAATGGGTGGGGTGGGCTGCACTGCTCCTGGGTGGCTGTTCCTGGGCTGTACCACTCAAGCTCTGCAGGATGATGCTCAGCAGGACTTATACTTTCCTCATCTATCCATGCATGTCAGAAACAAGGCTGCTTTGATTCAAAATACTCCTATGTATGAGGATGAATACAGGATTTGAGTCACCTCAGCAAGCAGATGAATGTTAATATGAGCCACTACCAAATTCACTCCACTGACACGAGCAGTGCAGACTCTGCAGCTTCCCAGCACATCCTACTCCCAGTTGACCACTATGGGAGCAGGACTAATGCAAGGACTGCTCCCCTTCTCACCACTCTCTCCCATGATGCCAGCATGCTCAAAGCCTGCTCACCTCTGCTGCAAAGGAGCAGCTGGGGTAAAGAGCAAAAAGAGTGCCTGGGAGGTCACTTAGTGTCTCCCTCAACCCCAGAGCAGATTTATTCATCTGATACTTTTAGCAGTCTAAAAGCACTTTATAAAAAGCAGACAGCATGATGCCATGGTGTCCCTGGCAAAACCAACCCAACACCTTGCCAGCTTGTCCCTTACTCCCCCGGACCCCTGTGTTTAATCCAGTTTTAAATGTTGCCTTGAAATGTGCCTGTAGGCTCTTGTTCTACAGCAGGTAAGTTCAGAGCTTTGCTGCCCAAGCAACATTTCAGAAGGAAAGCAGATTAAAAACTTGGGGACAGTTTACTTCACACTTTCCAACTACCCCAAAGGAGGAGAAACTTACCCTCAAGCCAAGGAAGGAGGCAAATACAGCCCAGGCTCAGTCTGAAAAGCTCCATGGCCTGACAGCACAACGAGGGGGGAAGGAGCCCCCGAAGCCTCTTGCCCACGAGGAGTGCCAGGCAGCTTGCTTTCCCCCCTTCCTCTGTCATTCACAGCAGAAAAACCTGCTGGGAAGAGAAAAACTCTTTTGTCTAGTGCTGGAGACTTGGCAGCTGGCTTATCAGCAAAGGATCAGCTTCAAGACGCAGTCCTGCTCGGCGATTATCCCTTAGGAGAAATCATATGACGAGCCAGGATGGGGGGACACTGGACTGAGATGCTCACAGGCGCTGAGCTCGGCTCCTTAGCAGCTACAGTTGCTCCCAGCAATGAGAGCTGAATGCTAAGCAGGCTGGCGAGCTGCCTTCACCAGGGCTGGGAGCAGAGGAGGATGCAGGGCTGGCCTGGCAAGAAAAGGCAAAGTTCGGGAGGGGTTTGGGACATGTCTGCTGAATCCATGCACTCGACCATGCTGTCACAGGTCGTTTTCTCTTTAGGGAGAAATATTCCCATCGAGATGAATTTAAGCAACTTTAAAGGTCTTTGAGGAAATAAAACCTCACAAACCAGCTGAAGGGGGTTCTGTCCTGGAGACAGAGGGTGATGGAAGGGGAATCAAATCCTGGTTGTGGAACAGGGTCCCACTGAGGATCTGCCTTGATGCTTGCCCTGAGGGTTGCTTGGGTCAGTTTTGACTGTTCATTCATCAGTTTGGGGTCTGTGCAGGGGAAAAAAACACACATCCTTCCCTGAGGGACAGCAGCAAAGGCTGTTGGGCCAAACTGGTGAGGAAGCCAGAGTTATGATGTTATTAGTGAGATGCTCCTATTCAGACACATCCTCTCTGCACTGGTCTGTCCCACCTGCTCACTGGGGTCATTCTCACAGAGATATATCACTAACACTTTTTCATAAAAACATATAAAAGTGATGGCTTCATTTTTACTTTTGAGGTCCAGTCCTGGATGGCACCGATGTCACAAATCCCAGCTCTGACCAAGAGACCAGGAGTCATTTAGAGAGCTGGGAGGTGCTTCGTTTAGTGGCCAAGCTGTCAAATTAACACAGCACAGCTTTGGCATCCATGCAAGGCCATGGGCTCTGGTCAGACCCTTGCAAAGGTACAGTTCCCTCTTTGACAGTCCCTAGGATAATGTCTCCCAGCTTTCTCCCTCTCAGAGAGGGGATCTGGCATCAAACCGGACCAGCTTCTTCCTGGGTAGATGTGAATATAGCATGGCATATCCCACAACCAAACAAACATAAGGGTTGGCATAAGTCCTTGTCCTGGAGACGGTGCTCCCACCTGTCCATAGCACTGCATTCAAGAAAATTACCACATAACTTGTTTCTTTAGGATGATTGGGGCTTTTTTGTTGTTGTGTGGGGGTTTTGTTGTTGTTGTTGTTTTCTTTTCGGTGTGTTTGTTATTGTTTGTTTGTTTGTTTGTTTGTTTCTCCATGGGAACATATCAAGTTGCACTAAATATCAGGCATTTTTAATTTATGAAGCACAGATGTTAAACTCTCTTCTGTGTGACTGGGGTTGAAAATACAAATGCTCTCCACTGCTTTTGCCAAGCAAGTGTGTTTGCAGAGCAAGTGTGTCTCTCCCACAGGAGGAGGGGAGCTTGGAGCTCAGAGTGGAGGTGTCTTCCCAGTGGGTGGAAAGCCTCACAGCAAATCTGTGGTGAAAACATCACTGTGCTCTTCTACCATGGATCCTGCTATTGCTCTGCCTCTGGGAGATGGTACATCTCCAGTGTTTCTCCTCCTGGCCCTTCCGTCCATTTCACACAAGGGAAACTGAGACATGTAGAGGCTGTGATTCATCCAAAGCCATGGATTCTGTCTCTGAGCTCCTAAATCTCAGATTTCTCCCAAGCCACTGGATCACAGCTGCTTTTTAACATACAGAAAAGCCTTCCCTGTAAGTGTCAGGAAGACATCCTCCTCCTGCCAGGTGGAGAAGGGTATGGGGTGTGTGTCTGCCAGGAGTCTTTGCTGCAGTGTTGGTGTGGGAAGGACTGTGCAGGGTCAGGCAATGAGAGGGGTGTGGGGGGCGCCAGGCTACAGCAGGGACCTACAAAGTGTGCCAAAGGAAAATTAAGAAGATAGTAAGCAAGTCCCCTGTTATTTTCCTGACATTTTCAGTTCAGGATTTCCCAATTCCAGTGTGTTTTGCAGATCTCCTGCCTCAGTGTGGTGGGCAGCTCAGATTTTGCCCTCTGCAGGCCCCTCTCACCTCTGTGGGGAGAATGAGCATGCCCGCATTCCCATCACTTCCATTCTTTCTGCTGATCTTCAACCTTGCCAGGACCCACCTTCTCATTTTGAGTCTCCTCTGTTCCTCTTGGGGCCTCTTAAATACTGTGTGAAGCCTTTAGGAAATCCAGGTGTTTTATTCTCCAGGCTGTGATTCCAGCTTTTTGAAGGCATCTTCTTGCTTCAGTTTACCTCTCTCACCTGCTATTGAGGTGTATTCAATTCCTTGTCCTAAGGACGGAAAATTCTTCAACTTTTCTTCTAGAAGGCATGTGCTGGTGTCCCATTCCAATGTGATGTCCTGAAGCATCTCTGCTCAGCTGTTCTGGGGGTCTGGTGCTATCACCTCTGTCTGGCATCAAGGATGATGACGGATGCCACAGCATAGAACTCAGCTGCTCTCCTTGCTGCCTGCTGCCGTACACTGGGGCACTGGACCAGAGGTCTGCTCCATCTGGAGATCTGCTCAGTATAGAGAATTCCTCCATCCAAAATTGCGACTTAGCACTGTATCCAGTCATATCCTTTTTTTCTGGCTTTGTCAATCCCCGAATGAGATATGGTATGTTCAAGCTGCCACTGAACCACCCACTAGCACCAGATTGAGGAGAGCCTAACCTAGAAACTGACATCATATTTAAGCCCTGGACAAAAGTGATCAGTCTAAAAGTGATGTGTCAGCACAGACCCAAATTAATTAGTTGAACTTCAGCCACTGAGATTTTTCAGGTTTCAGGACACCACTTATTTCTTATACAGTCAAGGAAGAATTTGCATATAAAATTGCTCTGTAGCCTTACAGCTAATTCTTAATAATGCATTGGTTTGCTTGTGGTGTAGCCTTATGCACAGGGATGCTTTCTTCAAATCATTTCCACAGATTTTCCTGGGCTGCCCCTAGGAGAGAGCAAGCTGCTTTCCAGCTGTGGTCTCTCCCATGTGGAGCAGGATAGTCTCACAATTTTTGGCTCTCAGTCACATAATTTCCACATCAGATGGTCCTTACTGACCTGAGTCCCATAGAGCAAGCAGCCTTGTTCTTGGTTCCATCATCAGTTTTGATGTGTTCATTATTTTTTCTTGTCATTCTGCAGCTTATGCTGGATTAAATCAGAATGATGATCAAGTGAAACTTCATCTCTTGATAGGGATATGATATTACCCACCACATCTTCAGACACAGGGATCATTCACCAGACACTCAAATACAGACCTATATGGTGTGGGGAAAGCACTGCTTTCTGGCACATAGCAGCTGGGAAAGCAAGTGGAGACAAATATTTTTTCTAGCCTAAAACCTGTGGGATGCTCAGGAATGGCACAGCCATCCATTAGGCTTTCACCCCACCCTTGGAGTCAACAAGATTCTGTATGATAGTGGAGACATCAGCAAATGTTTTAAAATTTGATCTCAGTCCTTATGCCCTCATTGTCATCCCAGGACAGGAATGGAAAAAATCACACCAGGTCCCTGGGGTGAGGAGGGCTGGGGTTCTGGGGGACTCTCCAGTTGTATGGTATTTTAGGGATGAAATCATTCTCTCTCCCTGGGTAACCTCTTTTGGGAAAGGTGCAAATGCTCATTAGCTTTCTTTTCATTTGTCTGGCCTTTTGCAGGTTTTTCCATCTGGGTGCCTGTTTCAAAGTGCTTGTGAAAGGATCGGGTTCGATGATGCAGGGGAATTTCTGAAAAACCCAGGGAAGTCTCTCTTGTTTATGACCAGGCTGAGTTTCAGGAGTAAGAGCCCTATCACAACCCTCTGGCTACTGTCTGACACTAATCATGATTCATTCCTTCATCCACATCTGCTTTGAAGATGGACTTTCATCGCCCTGTTAGAAGCTGGGCAAGTGCTGAGGCAGGCTGAGGGGTGGTTGTCTCTGCAGTGAAACCTTTGGTCATGGAGAAGCACTTGGGATCAAAAGTTTAGGATAATTATCTAATAATACTAAAGACCCTGTATCTCCAAGAAGGGTTGTAGAAGGAAAAAGATTTTTACATACCAGAACTCTCCCGTGGCCAGGAAGTGGAGCTGGTTTGGGATAAAGCAGCATCTCCAGAAATTCCTGGGTTCGGTATGATCCTTGCAGCCCTGCTCCCATGTGAACAGCAGGTTGACACTGTGTGGAGCCCAGAGCAAATGCCCTCAGCCTGCCTGAGAGCCTCATCTCTCACAGTAGGTGCATCAATGCCATAAGAAGTCCTAAGGGGGCATGTGTAGGATAAATTGCCCAGGACCCCTTGCCCTGGCAGGGTAGTTGGTTTACCCAGGCAGAGCCTGAGGTGTCCCTCAAAGACCTACCTGGAGCATTTAATGCTCGTGGTAGATATCTGGTTCATTCTCACAAGAAAATAGCAAGTGAGAATGGTTCCTTTCCTAGGTCAGAGCCTTCAAACTGTTGAGCCTCTTTATGCTATTGCAGGCAGCTCCCAGGGGCTCCCTCTCCAAAGCAGAGCCTCCAACTGAGCCTGAGTGTAAGTGGGAGAAAGCTCAGCTCAGACCCAGATGCCTTCCTGTCTTATTCCTTCACCAGGCACGAACCCAGCTCAGTGACTTCACTCAGAGCTGCCTGAGGTGAAGGCAACCTTCCCCTTCTTCTTCTGTGGCACACAAAGACCTTTTTTCACCTTGTCTGCTTGGTTTGCTTCTTCATCAGTGGAAGGCACCTCAAAAACACCCTGGAGTTCCTCACAAGCACTGATCATGATGCAACAGGGTCTGACAGACTCCGTGTTGCCCAGGAGATGCCTGATGACCGGTAACCCCGCAGCCCTGCGACAGCATTCCCTGGGTTTCAGGCTGGGACACTGGCTCAGCAGATGGAGCTCCTTCCCAAGGATGCAGGCAGAGCGGCTCTCACTTGTGCAGCAGGATGCTGTGGCTACTGCTTGCAGCTTGGAGCAGTACATGGACACTGTGCAGGCTCAGAAGTCAGAGACAGCCCTGAAATGGGGAAAAAGTTGATTTTGCAGGCCTTTTTCTGACAGCTTGGTAAGGAGGACTTTGTATAAGAGGACATGAGTGGGACTTTTGCTGCCTATTCCTCTGGCAATTAGGACTGAATAACCTGTGCAGTAAACTCCATTTTATTCCCAGTAGTGAGAGATTGGGATCCTCTGGATATATTTCTGCTCTAGACCTTAGCTGGATTTGCATGTCTCCAAGGGTCTTACAGCACTGTCAGGCTTGCATGGGGCTACCAGCTTTGCAGCAGCACATTGTCCAGACAGTGGGAGACTGTGCATCCACCTTCACAATGACATGAGTGTCCAGGCATTAGGAGGCATGGTAAGCAGTGTGGAGACCCCTGAATCAGTGTGGCTGCTAGAAATAAGCCTGCTCAGAGCTGTCTGGTAGGTGTGAGCTGCTGCAGGTCTCTCCATGCCACTACTGCATCCCTGAAAGACAGAGCCACAAGCCTCTTGGCAGGTCAGACTCTGGTGCCTGTCATGGACTTAATATGAACCAAACTGCTGTTTCATCTCAAGGAACCGCGCGAGATCTCTGCAGGCCAAGGGCTGAGGCAGTAAGGCTAGACATAACTGTTGTCCTTGCTGGAGCTATCAGGAATTGTTCAAAGCCCAGAGCTGGGGTGAGGTGTGCATGCAGTGCTGTGGCTAATATCCCACCTCTGCTTCAGGGCACAAGTGAGTTTTTCTTGCAGGAGAAGCAGAATCATCTGTGGGAGGGACTCTGGCTTCATCCCTCCTCAGCAACGTCCTCAGGTTGCTCCAGGTGCTCCTTAAGCACAGGGTGCTGCGGGCAGTGACAGATGTTGTTCACCCTACCCGCATCACATGGACTGCAGAGTGTCCTTGGTGATGTCCCCTCACCCTCTTCATGCATCCACCAGCCACTTACCCCTTGCGTTAAGCCTTGTTGGCTTTGTAGCTAATCTGTGGCAGCTCATGCTATAACCTTGGCTCTCCCTCTCTCTTCTCCTTTGCTGCTGCAATAGCAGAAGCCCCTGTATCATCTATACACACAGAAAAAATGGTGAGTGAACCTCCCCTGTGCCCCTTTTAGCAATAAATCCCCTATACAATGCCTGCATGTGCCAGGCTGCTGTGAGAAATGAGAGCTGATGGAAACTGCTTTCTGCTTTGAGTGTGTTTTCTGTTAAAAAGGCCCAATTTGAAACAGTCTTAAATGGCTCAGTAAATGATTAATCAATTCTTGCAGAGTTTGACAGGGCAATAGTTTGTTTATTACCATGACTTATAGCTACCTATGGCTCTTTCTGCTAGGACTTGTTGTATACTCTCCCTATGTGCTCCTGATAGAGATCCCTGAGTGTTTGATAACCTGTTATAAAAGGAATCTTAATATAGAAAACTATTCTATTATTTAAAGACAGAATTGTTTCCTGATGGGTTGTTTGAGGAGTGATGCGCTGTCTGCACCCACAGGCACATAAATGCATTGGAAAGGCAAAAATCTGAGGATTCAGGAATCACATAGAATCATAGAAGTGTAGCTGGGATCTGAACCAAGACCTGACAAACTTGTGCCATGTGTGCCAAGAGATCAGGGGTGTTGCTGGGAACAGATTTGGTCTGGGGAAAGGAGGGTAGGTGCACAAAGGGGTTTAGACATGTAACTGCCCTTCACGGTGGCCAATGTGCATTTCATGACTGGAAACCCTCGCTCAGCTCTTGTTTAACTCTGAGGGTCTAAAGTCCTGGATCATTTTCTGCATGCCACAGTGCTGGATATGTCAATGTTTAATCTGTGCATGCTAAGGCTGTTTAGATCCTTGGGGTGAGGAATCCCAGCTCCCTTTGGAAGGAGGCCTGAGGTACCAATGGGGCCAGACCCCTACCAGATTAGCATCTAATAAAGCAGCCCAAATATAACGCAACAGTGCTGGCCTCCCTGTGACACCTGACTTTTGGGGCACTATGGGAGCATTTTGCCCATTCTTGTTTGGAAGCAGTTGCACTTGGCACTGGTTAATTAAGCAGTCACCGGAGCAGAGAGGCTTTTCAAGGACCAGTTAAATATTCATGGGAAAGGCATGACATAACCCCATGGACAAGCAAAAAAAAGACTGAGCTCTGGGTCACCTATGTGCACACCTTGGCACAATTCCTCATCACCTCTGGGCAGCTCTCAGGCCAGCCAATGTTTGATGGTTTTATGAGACATAAGCCTTGAAGGGCTGGAGTTAGCAGTTCCAGAAATTCCCTTGCTCTGGTGGGATCGATCACAGGAAACTCAATTTAATTCTGCTCTGCCTCTGGATGTGCCAGCACCTACTCTTCCCACTGACCACACACATCTCACCTGTCCTCAGTGAGGGGCAGGGTTGGGGTACCAGTGCAACATCCTGACACATCACAGGAGGGAGGAAACCTCAAAAGGCCTTTGCTGCTGTCCCTCAGAGAGGGATGTGTGTTTTTTTCCCCCGTGAAGACCCCAAACTGATGAATGAAAAGCCAAATCTGACCCAAGCAACCCTCGGGGCAAGAATTAGGGCAGATC